>CAUYON010088681.1:0-68804 GCA_963573935.1 Arctocebus calabarensis
GTGTACCGTCCATATTGAGAAAGTCAAATTCTTCCTCCTCATCCCGGATCCCATTCTGTTCCAGGGTATAATTCATGTTCAGGTTCCTCCCTTCATATTTCCATGTGTAGCTGGCAGCATGCGCGTTATAGGGGAGATAGCGGTGTAGGATTTCCCACATTGACTCCAGGACCCCCACCTGGAGAACACAGAAGCATCCCACCCCTAGAATTCTGGATGGAATGAGTGTGCATACACATACAGAGCAAAGGCCAGTAGCACATGATATGACAGAGCCAAGACCAGAGTGCCTCCTTTGGCAGATAGCAACTTGAAGCACTTTATGGTCCCAGAAAAAAAGTTGAAGCTCCAGCATGTAATGAATAAGCCCCCCAAAGTCCTACCTATCTTTTTTTTTTTTTGAGACAGAGCCTCAAGCTGTCATCCTGGATAGAGTGCATCACAGCTCACAGCAACCTCCAATTCCTGGGCTCAAGTGAGTCTCCTGCCTCCGCCTCCCAAGTAGCTGGGACTACAGGCGCCCGCCACAACCCCCGCCATTTTTTGGTTGCAGCTGTCATTGTTGTTTGGCGGGCCCGGGCTGGATTCGAACCTGCCAGCTCAGGTGTAGTGGCTGGTGCCTTAGCCCCCTGAGCCACAGGCGCCGAGCCAGTCCTACCTATCTTAATGACAGCCACGTCTAACAGGTCAACTGCTTCTTCATTATATGCCTAAGCCCTACTGCTGTCCAAAATAAAATAGTAAGAGCTTCCAGGGACCACCATTAGTAAGACACATGAATTGCTGCCCTGGGCTTACAGAGGAATTTCTTATATCCTTGTGTCCCAAACACTCCTGGAATTCACAACCCTGGGGGCCTGGGTGATCTGCTTTCCTCGGTTGCCTCAATGTAGGGGACAGAAAATACAGCTTCCACCGGTTAATAGAAAAACTGACGGCCTGGAGATGTGCTGGGATTGCCATTTCCTCTAACCTTCCCTCAGGCATTGGTTCTTACCTCCAGTGTGTGCTCCTGCGATGTGAGCGTATTAATGATGCGGATGATCCGGGTCTTGGCAGACAGCCGCCCCACCTCATAAAAAGACCTGTGCCACCAGGGCTTCCCGAAATCGTTGGCCCAGTCCGAACGAGGCAGCAGGGGCGGAACGTGCACAAAGCGGCCCCGTGGGGTGTAGTACCTCAGGCAGCCGGTCAGCGGATCTATGTGCTTACGGATCTTTGAAGTAGCGTTTAGGGGCGAGGGGGTCGGAGTTGTTACTATTTCATGCACTGGCTAGCTCCTGCCTTTCCTCCCCATCCGCGCTCTCCAGGGCCTCCCTCTACCCACAACCCCGGGTTCCAGCAGAACTCACGTCTTTGGTCTTAGGATCAAACCAGTGGCTGATGTCCTGACCTGCAACTTCCACGATGGGTTTCAGCAGCAGGTTCCCTGAGAAGGAGCAGCCACCGTCAATGTCCGCCACTCAAGAACCAGGCACCCACCTCCACACAACTCCCGCCCTGGCCCTTACCTTTATATTCCTGAACCAGTGGGGTTAGGTCGTACACGTATCCCAGGTAAGAAACCCAGAGGTCTTCGGGATGATTATGTTCGGCAACCTCTGCTGGAGTGAAATAGCGACGACGGAAATGCTCAAAGTCTGGCCCAGCCACTAGACCCCGGCGCAGCATGGCTCTTGCACTATGGGTCATCAACTGCCTTACTAGCTTCCTCGCCCCCTCTGCATATACTCACTACTGCGTTCCCCTCTAGTCTAGCAGCTAAGGGGAGCGCGTTTATCCGCTGACATGGAAACCATTGTCTTTTTCCAGCCACGGCCACTGAAATTAAACACTACGAGCCAGGTGGGGGTGGCTAGGGTTGCGCGTGGTCTCGGGAAATGTAGTCTGGTTCTGCATAGGTCAGCTAAGCATCAAGTATTTGAGTTATGGCCTCAGAAATTCGGGGGTTGGGGGGACGAATGAGCTCTTTTTATTTAGTAGCTTGGGCTACACGGGATGTTTAGGACAAACTATCTCCCGATGTAGAAAAGTAGGTAAGAGGAAAACACGAAAAAAGGTGTTCTCGCTAAATCCCAGAGTTCCTAAAGAATGCGTAAGAAACTAGAGGCAAAGTTCTCGCGATATCTTTAGACCGGCGGCGTTTTTTTTCAGAGAGCCACAGTTCTAGAGAAGTAGGAGAAGCTCGCGACATCTCACTAGGAGGGGGAGGCACTGTGATCTCGCGAAAGGAAAAAGGTCGGGAGTGCTCGCGAGATCTCAGACGACCGGACCTGAAAGGTGCTTTGGAAGTTGAAGGGCCTAGAAGAGGCCCAAAGGCAAATGGCCGGAGCTGGACCGACCATGTTGCTACGAGAGGAGAATGGCTGTTGCAGTCGGCGTCAAAGCAGCTCCAGTGCCGGGGTTAGCGTGGGCTCAGGTTTTGGGATCGAGGGGCAATCGAGCAGCAAGATGGGGGGAGATCTGCTGGGGGGAACTGCAGCTCCCAGCAGCCTCTGGGCTTTGTGTGAGCGCCCCGCGGGCTGCCGGGAGCTGTGGTTCTGCGGGTGGGCGGGCAACCGGGGCCGCGCGGTCTGAGCGCGTGTCCAACTCTGCGCAGGACTCCGACGGGGAGCGTGAGGACTCACCGGCTGCGCGCGCCCGGCAGCAGCTAGAGGCGTTGCTCAACAAGACTATGCGCATTCGTATGACAGATGGACGGACATTAGTCGGCTGCTTCCTCTGCACTGACCGCGACTGCAATGTCATCCTGGGCTCAGCGCAGGAGTTCCTCAAGCCGTCGGGTCAGTGCCTGGGGAATACACAGCAGCCTAGGAATGCGGCGGAACCTTCCCCATCGGGGCCTGACTGCACCCCTGCTTTTCTGGGGTTTATTTTCGTGGCTCAGAAGGGGCGGGACTGATGCTGGTCTACCTTCTTTCCAGATTCCTTCTCTGCCGGGGAGCCCCGTGTGCTGGGCCTCGCCATGGTACCCGGACACCACATCGTTTCTATTGAGGTGCAGAGGGAGAGCCTGACCGGGCCTCCATACCTCTGACTACGATCGCGCATGCCTTTCAGACTTTATTAAACCTATGATTGAAATGGCCCGTGTCTGTGTAGCTGGTATGCCAGGGCAGAGGTAGCATACCCCATACTTAGGAGAGACGATTTGTGTGAGGTTGGGAGCACTTTCAACCCTTCTGCCCCAATTTGGATATCCAGGGGTACCAAAGGTTCCCTCGACTTTGGGGGTGGGGATAGAGCACTAAGCTGAGCTTCCGACCAGCAGTCCCCAAGGTGGGCCCCTACATCTTCCTTCTCACGCTGCTGCTCCAGAATTGTGGCGGGAGGGGGTGTCATCCTACTCCGGAAGGCCCATTGTTTCCCACCCCGGCCTGGCAACGCTGAGTTCCTCTAAGCTGGGGTCAGAGAACGGGCTTGGGTCCCCAAGGGGAGCAGGGCTATGGCGGAGCCTGCGCCCCCTCTGTTCTATTGATGGGGAGGTGACTGGGGTCAGGGACAGAGCTCTGAGGTCTGGCCAGGAAGAACGGACTAATGTGATAAGAAAGGGCCAGGAGGCAGAAGGATGCTCCATCCAGTCTATGCACGTTGTTTCCTGCTCCTGAGCACAGGATGAAGGGGATGGTATTTGTGCTACCCCATTGTTCACAGAGCACAAATTCAGTTCATCAATTCTTTATTGATGTTTGAGCACTCCTTGCCTTCCAGCCCTACCCCCTAGCCCAGTAAATGCTATAGGGGAGCAGCACCAGAAAAGGACAGGAGACTCAGTTGTCCTGTTCAAGATGGGGACTGTAGGGGGTACGAACACTGGCATGTGTAAGGTCCAGCCCAGATATTCAGGATTTAGACTTGAGTATTGAGAGGAAAGTGGGTTTTCGGAGGTGTGGGGATTTTCACCAGCTTAGGCTCCGCTGATTATGTTTTCCAAGGAGATGCTAGGACCCGGCTCAGGCAGGAGTTGGAGGCAGAGAAGACCCCAGGATTTCAAGTCCTTGGGCAGAATGAGAGGGGAAGACTGTAGTCAGGGTTGTTCTTGACTTGAAGTTTCGTCAGACCCAGACCTTTCCTACTGTGGGAACGGCTGGGGACCCTGGTGAGGCCCGGGTTTGCGGGGGCTGCGGGGCACGTCGGCGTCTATAGAGGGCTCGGCTGTAGGGTACGAGGCAGTCGGCCAGACGGAGGCGCAGGCAGAGGCGGCGATAGCTGGCAAGAGCAAGCACGAGCAACGGCACGAGGAGCAGGAAACCGGTGACCAGCAGGGCGGTGAAGCCCGGGTCCCGCAGGTGCGCGGTGCAAGGGGGTGCCTGGGATCTCAAGAACTGTGGGAGGAGAAAAGGCATCAGAGCCAAGCCCTATGCTGTGGAAACAGCCCATGCAGAGAAGTGGCTTGTAAACGCCACCACCAGCATCACCACACACTACCACCACCCGCACTCCACACACGTCCTGGAGTGCACACTCACCTGGGAATGGCAGAGGAAGCCGAAGCCCAGCATGGTGACGGCGGGTAGTAAGATGGTCCCCAACACCAGCGCCAGCAGGAGAAGATTGAAGGCAGCCACTAGTAGATTCTGGGCCGTTACCAGCACAGCGCAGGCCCAGCAATCTAGGGGATCCCGAGGCTCTGGGCCTCCGCTGGAAACCGGTCGCTGCGCCCTGAGGACATCCGCCATGGCCTGCCTGGCTCCTGCCAGCCAGAGCCGCTGTCCTTATAGCCCGCTTTCCTGCTCCTCCCCCGGCCCAGCCTCTCCCCACCCCCCTTATCCTGGAATGCAGCTCTAGGATTAGGCACACACACACCCCCATCCCAAGGAGCAGACCAGAGCTCTGGACATTCCACAGGCGCCTCCAGGGAGGGGCTCACCCTCGCTAGGGTCTGCGCAGTCCTCCCCATCAATCATGGTCTTGCAGCCCTCTTCCCGGTACTCCTTGTTATCACCAGCACGTTATCAAAACAGGTTTTTTTCTGCTTTTATTTTTAATATTAATATTCTCACACAAAAAAATCACCGAAAATAGGGGTAGGGTTGGGAAGACCCCTCTGCCCCTGGGGCAGAGAGACAGTGCAGTGTGAGGGGATGGGACTGTAAACCCCCTACCCCTCCGCAGCCCCAGCTGGAGAAAAAACATAAAGCCCCAGAGAAACTCATCCCGGGGTGTCCCTGCCCCAGTGAGGCCCTGGCCCTGGGCTGTTTCACGCTTAAAAAGAAAAGGGGATGGGGTGAAGGTCCGTGTTCTTAAAATTGGCCGGGGCTGGGAAGGACAGGGTTCCTTTTCCTCATAGTTCTTTCTTTAAAACCTTTAAATTTTTTATTTTATTTATTTATTTATTTTTTTACAAAATACCATTTCAGTTCCCACTTCTTCCCCTACAGTACAGGAGTCGCTCACCCTCAGGCGGAGTTGGGGTTGGGTTGGGAGTGAGGGGACTGGTCCGAGAAAGTGCAGGACCTAGGGGAGGGGAGCGGGTTTGAGCACCATGAGAACCCGGCGGTAGCCGAGGGCGGACGGGCGGAGACGTCGGGCTGGGCCAGACACACACAGGGGTACAGGGAGAACCCAGCAGGCGGTCCCTGGAAGGGTGGGCGGGATGGTTTTGGGGTGCGGGAGGTCGGGTTTTCCCAAAAATGAATAAATAGAGGTGAGTGGGACTGTTATAAATTAAAAACCAAAAACAAACAAAAAGAACAAAAAATACAAATCATAACCAAGTGAATAAACAGACATGTACAGGGGTCACAGCTAGCATTGGAAGTAAAAAAGGTTGAGGGGGGGGGAAGGATAAAGCCCATAGAAAGAATCTCATTTAAAACCTCGGCTGCGTAACGTCTATGTACATACACTAGCCTCGTGCATCTGCGCCGGGCGGGCGGGCGGCTGGCAGGCGTGAGGGAACCCGTATGCGACCCCCGCCGCCGCCTGAGCCTGGTCCTTGTGTCTGTTGCTAAAAAGGCCAAAGTCGGTGAGGGGAGGCGCTGGTGGGCGAGGGGCTGCCAGCTCCCTCCCCCCGTCTCCCATTTTTTTTTTCCTTTTTTCCTCATTATTTGTTAAAAAAAAAAGTTTTTTCTTAATAATAAATTAAGTGAGGGGAGCTGCCAATGGGGTTGAAGGGCTGGGCCCGACCCCCTTCCCGGCCAGAGGCGGGACCTAGGTCCAGCCCAGGCGTGTGCTGGTAGCCCCGCGACGCCTTGCGCGGGCGAGCAGACGGGCGGGGCGTCCGGCCTCATCGAGACGTGCTAGCGGGGGCCTGTAGGAGAGACGGCGAGCGAGTAAGATTGAGCTACTGGCTCTCCCTACTCCCCTCCCACCACGGGCCCTCACCTTCCGGCCCACCCACGCCCGTCGCCCGACCCTTACCAGCGTGAAGGCGTCGTAGGCCTGGGCCAGCTCCTCGGTACGGTACTGTTCCAGCACCACCACGCCCTGCAAGCCCGCACTGCGGCGCCGGGCACAACCCTCGCAGTGCACCAGGTAAGTGTTGCGACTGCCGTTCTCACTCGTCACAAACAGGATGTTGAACACCTCCACCTGAGACAGGGAGGAGGGGGCTGTCACTAGGAGGGAGAGCCTCTGTGGTTACCTCTAGGTCAGCGGGAGCGCGAGGGTGAACCCACTCACGTCGCACTCGTTGCAGTAGTAGGCAGGCTCGTCCTTGACCCTGCCCTGGTAAGCGATTTTCTTCCCTGCCCGCACTAAGCTCTCCCGTTGCACCTGGCAGTGCTTCATGGACTGCAGGAGACAGAACCTGGAGAGCGGTGGAATGACGTTGAGGCCAGGCTGCTGGCAGAGTGGTGGAGGCAGGGCAAGGTTGGTGGAGGGCAGAGAGGGTGTGAAATTGTTCCCCTGAGACTACAGCTCCATAATCACTCCCCTGGGGACCTCCCCTCTTCGTGCCTGGGTCACATCCTCTGTCCTGAGCATCTGTCACAGTCGAAATATCGTGTGACTTTGGTCTATTTGGGGGAAATAGAAAGTCTTGCAAGCCAGGGACCTTGTCAACCTCCCCAGTACAGTAATGCTGCAAGGGCACAGGCAGACAAGGACTGATGGAGCCATAGAACGGGAACAAGAGCGGGGACCAGGGCAGGTGGACATGGGCTCCCACCAAACAGGTCCTCACTTGATCATCTTGAACAAGTCAGGGTCGCTGATTTTGACTGTTCGAGCCACGTTCCAGGACACGTGAATCATGGGTACAATAGATTTGACGTTCTTCACCTCGTTCCACTCATATCGTTCCAGGGCCAGCTGGTACTGATAGGCTGCAGGCCAGAGGGGATCACTACGGGATTCTCAACCAGCTCCCAGTTACTTGGGCCCAGCCCCCTCACAGGGGTCCATCTCCCCAGCACCCCCTGCCCTAGCCCCACGTGCTCACCCTCCAAAGGGCTCAGTCCCCAGAAGCCCAATCCCCTCACAGCTGAGAGACCTTGCACCTGACCCCACCCTCTCACCGGTGAGGGGCCCCACGTTCCAGGCAATGTTGTTGCACCAGCCAGTGGCCTGCACCCAGTGCACAGTCCCCGCATTAATCCACACCAGGTCTCCCGGGCGTTGCACGAAGCGGTATACAGGGATATTGGATGCATAGAGGTCATCCAATATTGGCCACCAGGAACCCGTCAAGTAGTCCACGCCGTGCCTGCGGGGTGGCCACAGGGTCAGGTGGGAACCTAGTGACCGAGGGAGAGGACACGGCGGGGAGACTAGCAACGAAGCAACACACACCGGTCACAGAAGGCGCTGATGGTCTCCCAATAGTGCTCATGCACAGCGAACCATTCGCAGTCGCCTGGGCCTATGTTGATGTTGACAGAGCAAAAGTTGTTGTTCTCTTGGTGGCCTGCAGGGGGCGACAGAGAACGGGCATAGCAGGCCGGATCACAAGGGCGATCAGCACAACCCCGCCCTTTGCCTTCATTGGCTGGTGGTTCGGTGCTGCCGCCTGCCCCTCCTCCCGCGCGTCTAGAACCGCGCGCACCTGGCGTTCGGCTGCCCGGCACCTTCATGTACAACTGCACCGTGTTCATGCCCAGAATGGTGTGGCCCACGTGGCTCAACATGTTGCCCGTGGATGTTACCCGCATGAAGGCAGGAAGCTTCAGCAGTTCCTGCAGCTGGGGCTTCCACCTGCAGTGCAAGGGTGAGAAAAGTGTGAAGCGACCCGACTCCCGAGCCAGGCGGCGTTCCTGCCCCACCCAGCTTTGCTGGCCTCAGCTCCACTGACCGCTTGGCATCAGAGAGGTCGATGTTGGTGCCAAACTTGATGATGTGGTGGTTCTTCGGGTCTGGTGCGCTGCTGCTGGGGCGAAGAGCACACAGGTTGGTGGAGACCAAAGGGAAGGGAAGGAGTCAGGGAGGAAAGGGCACATCTGTACTGTACCTAGGGGGAGTTCCTGTGGTGCTGTCGGGCTCCTCTGACTCTTCATCCTCACTCTCCTTCTCCTCCTGCTCAGCCAGAGGGGTAAGCAACCCTGGGTCAGTCACCTTCCAGGAGTCTTCCCATCCAGTTCCTACTGACCCCAGCACCCGGCCTCCACCCATGCTTGCCTCTCACCTGCAGCGACTCCTGGAAGGATGAGGCTTGGTACTGTGCATACTTGGCAATGGTGGTGTGGGAACGGGAGCTCTCACAGGGCCAGATCTGTCGCGTGCCAGTCAAATCCCAGTTCTCATCTGACGGCTGCTGCACCTGGGTGCGCACCTCCACGGTGTGCTCGCCACTTGCCTCCACCAGCGTCTTGGTGGAGAAGAGGCCCAAGTCTGCAAGGGAGGGCCGAGCAGGGCGTCGGGGCAGAGGCAGAGGAGAGGGAACAAGGATCCAAATGACCCTTTTCCTTCCTACTTCTCAGGTCTCTAGTAAGATGGACAATGGTTTGGCTGAGCTCACCCCAGGAGGAATAGACAAGAACTCTTAGCCCCACAGGAACCTGGGAAGGCTGGCCTCTTATCTTGTGACTCACCAACCCTCTTCCCCTCCCACAGCTGCTCAAAGCTCAGCCCCTCAGCCAGAGCCCTCAGGTGCGCATTTGACCATGTGTGCAGAGCACCTGGCACACAGGTGATGCTCAATGAATTACAGCTTATCACTGGATCCAATTAAAGATTTAGTTAAGTGACAGTGTGACATGTGTTTCAAATAACCCAGTGGCGGGAAGGTAGGATACATGGACTTAAAAGAAACCTTTATGTTCTATATGATTTTCTCTACTTTTGTGTTTGAAATTTTGCACAATAAAAGGTTTAAAAGAGAGAAAGTCACAAACCCCTAGGTTTTCAGACTTTTTCTAAAATCTATATTCTTCTCATCCTTAATCTCTAAGAAAACCAGAAGTGACCCTGAATATATCCTCTTCCCATCTGCCCACTGCTGGAAACGAAACAAAAGCCCAAGGCCAGGGGACTCATCATTCATAGCACTTCTCATAGCCACTGTCCTGGGTCTTTAAATGTAGAGTTTTCAGAGGGTCATATACACCCCAGATCCCCATACTTTCTGCTCTCATACTCACTGAGCCGCAGGGAACCAGCCAGGCCTCTGATCACGGTAATAGGATTTCGAGGGTCTGTACAGAACTGCAGCAAGACTGGTGAGAAGGCGTCCCGTTTGCTCTCCAGCTGAGACACACCAGGAGAGGTTGGGGTCAGAGCCCTTCCTCAGGCTCAGAGTACCCCATCTGTCCCAAGTGTGTCTTAGAGCCCTCTGATAGGGGTGGTTCTGAGGACAGATGGCACACATACATAGATGCTGGGTGTGGGGGGATTGAGTTTTTCCCGGGGCAGCTTCTCCTCAGTGTTGATCTTCGGTTTCACAGACTGGGCAGGGGAAAGGTAGGACTCTCGAAACTTCCCTTTCACCTTGGCATTCCTGTAGAAGGACAGTGGAATGAGGACAGAAACAACAGGATGATGGGGCCGGGTGTGCAGCCTCGTAGTGGTGGCCCCCAACTCACTTGCTGGCACGCACAACATCAGCAGCACAGTGGCTGATGGTGAGGTCTGCCATGCGCAGCCGCCGCTCCTCCACCTCAGAGGCAATAAAGGTCTCCTTGTCACCACTCTCTACTTTGATGAGCCGGATTTTCAGTTCCTTGGGGGGACCCTCACTAAGTGAGCGCAGCTTCAGCATGTCAGCCCGGCTGACACCTGGTGGGCCTGGAGCTTCCTCCCGAGCCTTCTTTCCAGGGACAGGGGTTGATGGAGGTGTGGGCTGGGCAGAAGGTGCAGGAGCTGGTGGAGGGGCAGGAGCTGTGGGTGCTTTCACCTTTGAGGCCCCAGCAAGATCAGGCCTGGCCTTCTCACGACCCTGGATCTCTTCACTCTGCAGGTCCAGGTTCCCCAGCACCCGGCGACTCTTTTCTTTGGGGACCTTGGCCTTGGCCTTAGCTCTGCCCTCACGGGGCCTCCTACCCACAGTGTCTTTACACGCCCGCCTGTGCCGCCGATGCTCCTTCTGCCGCCGCTTACTGCCACCTGACCCTGCTGCTGCTACCATCCCACCACTCTCCTCCTTGGCCTGTGTGGGAGGCAGCAGTCGCTCAGTCCCACTATCCACTGGGCCTGCTGTGTCCACTGAGTCTGCTGGGTCTGTGGCACGCCGGCCCACCCGCTCTACAAGTGTCTCACAAGCCCGACTGATCTCTTCTAGCACCTCAGACTCAGAGCGAGCAGGGAGCAGTGGCAGGGGTGGGGGTGGCTGGGTGGGGTTTGTGGGGCCCGGGGCTGGCTCTTCGCCCACCCTGCGCTCCCGGGCCCAGGGCCCACTTGAGGTAGAGAGCTGAGATGACGAGGAAGCAGAGGGCTGTGGGGAGCCCTGGGCGCTAGGGACCGCTGAGGTGGGCAATGGGGCGGTAGCACCTGATGGGGGACCAGGGGAATACTGAGTAGTGGGCAAGGGCCCAGACCGGGAAGGAACAGCTGCTCCAGTCCCCCTATAACAGTACTTTTGTCCCTCTAGCACAGAGGCCAAGGATTTGAGCAGGCTAGCTGGGCTGGCTGATGGGGTTGGGGGTGGCTGTGGCTGGGGAGGTGGAGGGAACTTGGCTAGAGGTGGCGGTGGTGGTAGGGCTGGTGGTGGCTTCTTCTCCTCTTCTGGGGTGGCTGTGGCTGTGGTGGTGGTTGTGGTAGTTGGGGCAGCGGCAGCAGTGGTGGTGGAGGCTGTGTCAGTAGGGTATGGAGGCTGCAGAGATGCAAAGGGCTCCTTCAGTGGGGGCGGGGGGACCACGCCTGCCTCCTGTTGTTGCTGTTCCTCTTCCTTTCGAATTGATTCATCCAGCATCTTCATGATGTTAGCCAGCCCATCAGGTAGAATCTTAAATTCGGCTGGTTCCTCAAACTGGTCCTCCAGTGGGGTAGGGGGAAAATCAAAGAGTCGCGGGCCTCGGGCAGGCAGCTCCCCAACACTGGGTGGCACAGGCTGGGGGGCTTTACTCAGGGGGCCTTGAGGTGGCCCCGGCCCCACCTCGGGGGTCTTTGGGAAGGAGACCCTGGGCCGGGGGCTCTCCGGGCGCCTGAAGCTTCCTGAGGTATTTTGGTGACAGGAAGAGGGAGGGGCTGGAGGCAGGGCAAGAGTCAGGGGTGCAAGAGGTGGATCCTGGGGGCTCAGTGTTGGGCTGGGAGGCCGGGAAAGGGGGTCCATACTTCTGGCCAGATATGGAGGTGGGGGAAAGGACACAGGCCCAGCAGGGCTGCTGCTGTGGCTGCCATTGTTGCTGCTGCTACTGCTGGTGGTTGGGGGAGTGGGAGGGGTGTGCGAATCCTGAGTGCCCACAGAAAAGCGGGGGGCCTGTGGCCCCAAGAAGCCCTCACGGTTGGGCAGGAGTGGTGGTGGGGGACAGGGGGTTCCCTCAGCCCCAAAGAAGAGCTCCTCTAAGATCTCTCCATCCTCTCGGGCTGCCCGGCAAGCCGGGCCCTTTAACCAGGCAGGGGGTGGTGGGGGGCGTAAAAGGCGTGGACAAGAAGGTGGAGGGGGTGAGGAAGGCCCAGGTGGCAAGGACAGATGGGGAGTGGCAGCGGGAGCCCCCAAGAACGGTTTCCGACTGCTGTGTGCCGAGGGCCCCAGGCGGCCCTGGTGAGAGGAGACCTCTAGCGCGGGAGTTTGGTAATGGTCAGCGCCGGGCTGCAAGTGGAGGATAAGGTGGTCAGGGTACTGCTTTGGCCATCTCAGACAAGTTCCACTGATCTCCCACTCCACCCTCTAACTGCAGTTGTCACTCACAATGCCTGGGTTCGGCTCCACACCCCGGAGACCGGCATTGCTGCTGCTGCTACTGCTGGTGGTGGTGGTGGTGGTGGTGCCAGGGAGGCCAGGGGGCCGGGAAGGGGCGTAAGGCACGCAGGCGGTGGTTGCTGCTGGTGAAACGCTGGAGTCCATCCGCGACCTCTGAACTCTGCTCTCTCTAAGGTCACTTCCGGGGGGACGGGTGGCAGGCAGGCAGCCATGGCTCTCTGCTCCTGGGGGGCGGGGGCCTGGGCCTGGGGGTGCGGCCGGGACCAGCCGGTGGCCAGGGGGATGTGAGGTGTAGGCTGGAGCTGGGTATGGATATGGATGAGGCAGCGAGTGCCGAGGGTCCTATGGCAGATAAATGAGAATGCAGGGTGAGAGATGAAGAGCACAAGATTTACAGGTAAGAAGTGAAAGGCAACAGATGGGCTCACCTGGCGCTCTGGAGGCACTGAGCCCTTGCGCTCAGGGCCCCAGGCATCTCCATGCAGGGTACTCCACAGCCCTGGCTTGGTCAGCTGAAATGGGGGGCTGGTGGCCAGGCCAGGCAGGGGTGGTGGTGGTGGCGGCGGTGGCAAAGGTGGTGGAGGCAGTGGCAGCCCTGGGGGGAGGCCAGTCTAGGAGAGAAGACAGTGTGAGAATCCCAATTCCTTGCCCCAGTCCTGCCTACTCAATGCCTGTTAGCCCACCTATAACCATACCTGTTCAGAGTTGCAGCCTCTCCTTCGCTTGCCTCCAGGGCTGAGGCCCTCCTCCCCTGAGGGGCCTGAGAGGGCTGCAGGAGGCACAGGCTGCACCACTGGCGGTTCAGCAGCTCGCTTCACTGGGGGACCTCCCCGCTTGGCCCCATAGTTCCGCTTGTGCTGAGGACAAAAAGAGAGAAGAGAAAATGACATGGGTGCAGACTAAGGCCAGCATGACTCCACAGCCCACCTAGCCCCAGCCTCACCTCAAGGTGTAGCAAGTTCCACACTTGCTCCAGCGGGGGTAGGAGTTTGGCTCGGTGTTGGCAGGAGCCAGCATGAAAGTTCCAGAGCTGGGCCTGGGGAAGCGCAGGGCAGAAGCATACATAAGCTGTGTATTAAACCAGAAGGCTCAATCCTAGGCTTGTATGTCCTGCCTCATCCTACCTGTTGCAGTCGGCCAATGCGGGGCCCCAGCTCAGCAAAGCTTCCGCCATATCGAAGTGCGCTATGGTAGCAGCGTATAGCCTCTTCACTGTCATGCTCTGACTCGTACAGCTGCCCAATCTGTTCCCACAACCCTGGCTGAGCCGGTTCCCGGAGCAATGCCTGCACACAGCCATGCAGTGATTCCAGCTTCCCATGGAGGGGTCTCGGGGTAGGTGTCCTACACAACAAAAGCAGTTGAGGCAGGTCAGGCTTGGGGGGACTCTTTCAAGGGCCCAGCCTTACCTCCCTTCCCCAGAACTTTCAAACCCCCCACTCACCCTTGAGCATAATATGGTTTGCTGGGGTGCCCAGAGCTACTGCCATGTGAAGGGGTTAGGGGAGCAGGGAGTGGGGGCTGCCCAATGCTGGCTGAGCATCTGGAGGGAGAAGAGGTCTGTTACATACAGCAAAAAGGAGCAGTCTTGTCCCTACTTAGGAAGGAGGAGACTACAGGTGTAAGAACAGCTAAGGGCCACACAGAGGCCCACAGAATGAAACTCATGGAGAATGATATGGAGATAGATTGAGGGGTACGGAAGATGAGATGAATGCCTGGAGAAGGAGCACTGGCCCAAGTTCTCACCTGCCTCCAGGCAGCCATGCGCTACGAGCGGGGGGATGAGGCGGGCAGGAGCTCCAGGCCCCAGCACAGCTCAGGCCCCCAAGGGCAAAGGCTTCCCGTGCAGCGCGGGCCCCTGGAGGGTCCACTGCCCGATGCATCCAGCCTGAGTTGGGGATGAGAGATTATACTCTTACTAGAGGCAAAACAAGAATTGCTAGTGTACATTCACCCAACCCAGCCCCAGTCTTTCCCTTACCAGGTCAGCAGTGGCCCCAGGAGCCCTGGAGATTGGGCACGGCCCCCTGCCCCAGCTCTCTGGGACGATGGTCCGGCTCCAGCCGCTCTGACGAAGAGTGCCCACTGCCCTGGATGGCCGCTTGGGGCCTTTCACAGACAGTTCTACAAAGAAAAGGAGAAAAACGAGTGAGGTGAGCTGGCAAGCACAGTCAGGGCCCAGGGACTGGATTGGGCTGTCTGTGGCACCCACAGGTCTGTCATTTGTGAAGGGAGCCTGGCCTTGGCTTTCCCTAAACCTAAGGAGCCCCTAGAGAACCAGGAGAATGGCTAGGAGCCAAAGGCCAGCCAGTGGGACGGAGTGGCTGCGCCACAAGGTTTCCAGACCGAAGCCACAGGGACCGACCCGCAACGCTGCCGCTTACCCGGCCTCCGTGAGAGCGTCCTCTCACAGCGCCGGAGAGCTCTCGAGATCTGGCCAATCACAGGACTTCCTCTCTCTCCAGAAAGCCAATCATCACCCGCGTCTCCGCCTCAGTAACAGCCCTGGACGGAACCAATCGGAGCGAGGTTAGTCCATAGGCAGCGGCCAGGGGAGGAGGGGTGGCGGAGCCAGTCTGACGGGCTCGGCGCGGGGTGACCCCGATGTGACCCTGCGGCTCCCATCTAGGGTCCCCATCTTGAATCTGACACTCGGGTCGGCAGGGCAAGAAAGCCAGAAGGACAAGACGAGTGCAGGCGAGGGCAGTGAGTCGCACGCTCAGGTCCGCCTGGGGTTAGGTGCCACCCGCAAGGCATGCGCACCCACTGAGCGGTCGGTGATTCGATCTGAACCTTTCCAGTCGCCCTCCGCGGGCCACCGCAAGACCGACGGACCACAGGAGGATGCAGAACGCAAAGATGTCCCTTCACTTCTCAATTCACCTCGCCCAATGACTGACCTCCCACTCTGAATGCCCTTGGAACTGCTTAGGGATGGCCAGCTACAAAGACTACAGAGACTTACCGGTACCCAAACCCACCCGTACCGCTTTCAGCGCTCCATCCCCAACACTTGACCCCAGCCCCAACCCAACCGTGGTCAAGTCCCCAGCATCATACCTAATTCCTCCAGCTCCTCCACTTTCCCTGGGTCTTTGGGTCTTCAATACCGACAGAGCCCCAAAGCAAAACTTCCCCTGTAATCCCCCAAATTCTGAGAAGTTGAGCACCACAGTCCCGAGTGGCCCCTCTCTCGTGGCTCCGGTATCCTCTGTGCCCTTCCCCGCCAGGGCCACGCGGTTCCCCAAGGCCCACGTGGCCCCCGCCCCCCAAGGGAGGGGGGATTTCGGGGGTTGCCCGTGACGTGGCTACTTGCGCAGCGGAAGCGGTATGTGTAAGTGTGTGTGTGTGTGGGGGGGGGGGGGGTCCTTAGGGAGAGAGAAGGGCGGGGCCCAACAGGCAGTGACATCACCCTTGTCCCACTCTCACCGCCTACTCCCTTAAAGAACCCAGTACCCGTTTCACTTCCTCCTTCACGCGACCGCCCCCCCGCCGCCTTCCCATAGGTGCTGGCTTAGACCCACGACAAGCCTAGCATTCCCCTCTTCTGGCCACCTTCCTTTTAGCCTCAGCTTTTTCTTCACGCCTTTCTGAGCCCAGGAACTGCGTCCCCGCGCCTACCCGGAGTCCCCGCAGGTAGGAAGCCAGCTCTGCTCCCAGGATCGGTCCATTGAGAGTCTAGAGTACAAAGAGCGGCGAGAGGCGAGTGTCGAGTACAAAGCGACGGGGGCGGGGCCAGTGCTCCAGCTGGAGCAAGCGCCGGGCAGGAAGCCGGGGGAGAGTGAACGACCCAGGGCTGGGGGCGGCTGGAAAGTTCGCCTTCGCTAAGAGAAGTCTGCGTTATGGGGAAATTTCCACCCAGCCCACAAGAGCAGACGGATTTCTGATGAAGACAGCCTTCCTTCCTGCAGAGGCAAGGTCGTCTATTCGTAAAGGAATGCTTGGACTCTTTAGGTTCTGTCCGGCGTGCCGCCCTCCGCCGATCCCCAGTGGGCGCTTTGGCCCCGCGGACCCTCTCTGCAGTTCACGCAGAGTTTGTCACCCACACGCATTAGCCTGTCAGTTATCAAACACTGGGACTAGTACAAGGCTTAAATGCGGTTAAGTATAGCCCTGGATGGCTGAGCCCACCTAAGTCCCGCGGAGAGGGTAGGGAAACCCATGCACAGACAAGAGCAAATGGGGATCTGGGGGACCAGATATTAAAGGAGCAGATCCCTGCTTAGAAAGTGTTGCCCAGGGTGCTGCCAGTTACCAGGAAATGTAGCTTCCCCTTCTACAATGATGACACTTCCCCTCTGCCACTTCCCCTTTCCCACGGGGAACTGACTCAGCTTTCCCTAAATCAGCGATTCCTGTCTCTTCAACCCGTGGTCTTCCACTTTTATGCATAAACCCTCCCGCTGGCACCTAAGAATACAAAGATCTCTCACTTAAGGACAAAACTTCCTGTAAGCTAAACCACACATTCGCGCCAGCGACCTCGGGATCTTTGTCCCCACCCGGGACCCAGGTTCCTGACTCCCACCCGCCCCCTATACAAAGCCCTCCTTTGGGGTCTGATTCAAGCTGGGAGTGGGGGAGTGTGAGTCACTCAGAAAGCCTTCCCATATTCCCACTGACTCAGCCCCCGCCTCCCTGAACACACACAGACACAGTCAGAGGCAGACACAACTCCTCAGCCCACACATCGCTCACCACCGGTCCCGCGGAATTTCCCCTCTGGTCTCCCCTCCCCGCGCCAGCAGCCTAGACGTCGCGCTCACACCTGTTCCCCAGCCGCCGCCGGCCGGCTCGCGGTCCACTCTCGCCTCTGAGCAAAAATAGCCCTCCCCGATTCCCGGTGTCCATACTAACCAAAGGGAGAGGACAACCAGGGGCAGGCACAAAGACTGACACCACAGACTCCTCGAAGACAGACAAAAGGTAGACGCATGGGGCCGGAGCCAGGCCGGAGAGCTGAAACACATCTGGGGTAGACATTCCAACCTATCCAAATCCGACCCAAAATCCCGAGAGCCAGCCGCTCTGAAAGGGTTAACGCGGCTCCCGCCGAGGCCACGCCCTCTCCATCCGGGCACTCCCGGCAAAACCCAGCTCCTCCCCCAGCATCCGGGCTCTGGACTTCGGACTTTAACCGAACCCCCCCACCACCACTATCACCACCACCACGCTCTCCCCCGAGCCCCAAGAGAAAAGCACTCCATCAATCACACCCACTTAACTCTCTTCGGGCTTGTGGCCGAGAAGCACCTTCGCGCAGGTCCGCAGCCGCGCGGGACGCGTGGTAAGAGACCTGAAGTGCGCACGCAAACTCACAAGACAGTCAAAGACAAGACCCTGCAAACTGGGTTTTACCTAACAGACAGTTAGCTGGGACGCTTCACGCGTGCAGAGGTGGGGCGGGTCCAGGACCCTTGCCGCATCTTGTCTACACGTCCTCATTCTGCCTGGTGGAATCGAGGGGTTACAGGCTAGCTTCTTACCTGGGGGAGGGGGAGGCGGAGGGGAGGGCTGCCGGCTGAGGCTTCGCTGTGACTCAGCCACCCGGGCAGGCCGCCCGTCCGGGATTCCCTTCCCCAGCCTTCCCCCGCGGCCGGCCCCTCCCCGCCCTCCACCGAGGAGTGACGGTGCCGGCCCCGGCCCGCTATGTGTCACTGCAGGCCTTGTGTCTGCCTTTGACTGTGCACTGTGTTCGCCAGTCTGTCTGACACGGTCGGCTGTGTGTGGGTCCCTATGTCTGTCTCGGTGTGCACCTGCATATCTGCTCATCTTGTCTCCCACAGTGCCTGTGTCTGACGCGTTCCTGTCATTATCCCTGTCTACACGACTCCGCGGGGTTGTTTCTGTCTGTGTGTCTGCCTAGCTCCTGTCTCGGTCTTTTGTCTGGGTCTGCCTCTGCATCACTAGCGTGATCACGTGTGTCTCTGCACATGCCCTTCTGTGTTTGCCTTCATGTTCCTGAACAGAGTAAGGGAAACACTGGAGCAGGCTGACCCTGCTGACTCCTTGCTTCACTCCTCTGAATCCTGATGTCTTGATGGATCAATCATCATTCTATTTTAGTGCAGTATTGGGAGGGTGGGTGTCTGTCCGCTTTCAATCAGTCTCTGTCCCTTCCCTTAACATCCTTGCTTATTCTCACAGCTCTGAGGTTCCCATTATAATAGCATTTTAGTGAGCATTTTTTATTACATGTCAAGAACTGTATTAAGCAATTTTTTATTTTACTCTTCCCCAAAATCTGTCCTAGGAGGCAGTACTTTGATTGCCCCATTTTACAGATGTGGAAATTGAGGCTCAAAGAGGTTAGGTAACTTGGCTAAGGTTATTCTGCAAGTGAATGGAAGAGCGGGGCTTCTTTCCAGAGGCTCATTTCTACCACTTCTCTGTACTACCTCTGCCCTATTCTCCCTCCCTTGCTTTTATTCTCACAGGCTATATGCTGGATGAGCCTTCCTTTCGGCTGTATGCTATGTTACCGTCCCATATGTCTCCTGTCCTCCAGAAAAGGTGTGGGGGTAGACGGTTGTGCTTAAGGTTTCAGAAGCCATAGGTTTCTTGGCAATGAAGCTCATTCTGTTAACACATTATTCAACACAAATCCACTGAGCTATATAGAAGAAAACAGTCCCACTCAAGAAACAGTGATTAATGGTGAAGAATAACCCACACTCAGAGAACTTCAGTCCCTAGCTTGGGGATCATTTTCCCTTTTCCCCTTCAGAAGAACTGAAAACAAAGCAGGGTTTCAGGCAGGACAGTGGTAAGCAGAAGAGTAAGACTCAGTGGGACAAACACTTAGTACATAGGGGAGACAATGGAACAGAAAAGGATCAGGAATGAAAGATGAGATAGCAAGTTTGCAGGGGGCACAGAAAGCTATTGTGGCAATGATCTCCAGTATCTCCCCACATCAATCTCCAAACACCCTCTATAAACCAGGCTATCTGACAATTCTTCAGGTGCAAAGCCCTTCACCTCCCCCCCCCCAAAAATTCCTCCAGAGTATCCTCACATACTTTTCAGCTTGCAAACCCTAGCTTAATTCAATAAGCAAATGAGTTGTAGCACTTGGAGGGTGGGGGGGTTGGTGAGGTTGGTGGTAGTGTAGAGGCTGGTGAAGCACAAGGCTGAACCATTCACAGGAGACAGAGGGGAGCTCCATAAACCAGGAGGGCTGAACCACTCAAACACCACATGGTGGGGGGAAGCTCAGAACTGGACCGGATCATTCTGAAGAGTGGGCCATGATCCATGATCCAAATCATACCAAGCATCTTTAACCATGAGGTACAGAGTTGGACTGTTGGAGGGGAAGGGGTCACCCAGGGGTAGGACTTACCAGATGGAGTTTGTTGTGCCCTTTCTCATTGGAGCCAGTGATCCAGCAGTGGGGTACAGCAGACCGTGGTGGGGAAGTGTGCAGTGCTACGGAGCTGGCATGGTGTCTGAGGGGAACCTAAAAGAAAAAAGTCAGTCAGATGTGGGATCTCCCAAGCTGGAGAATTTCCCTGTGCTCCCTGTCCCCTCATTAAGGAGAAACCTGGCTCTAGGATTAGACAGGATGGGAGAATCTGTTTCCATGGCAACCAGAAAAAGCCACCTCCAAAGTGGTCCTCCAATCTTTCCCCTTTAAGACACAGTTTGGACCAGATCATAAGAGGGGCATGATATATCATCTGAGTAAGTTGGACACCCAACCCATGATCCTACTTCTGACTAGACCTTCCTGCTAAGACTCCCTGGCCCAGAGTATCCCCTACTGCCCCTGACATCTGTGCCCAAGCCAGTTTGAGTCCTAGACCCAGGGCATGCAGACCCTCTCCTTTAGCTCTGTGTCCTCTCCAACCTTATCAAGATACCAGACAGTCAACCCCACCCTCTGATTTCTGCCCCCTTTTCTTCCCCCAGGCGGGTGCAGGCAGGTCTTGGCTAGCAGCACAGGTGGCCAGACAAGATGAACGGGCCCAACAGGGAGGTACCTTCCTCTGCAAGAACTCCGACTCTGGGCTTGAGCCTGGAAATGGCCTCTGCTGCAAGCCTCCCCTCCATCCCACCCCCACCCCCCAGGCCATATCCTGTTTCCCCATCACCACCTTCCTCTATGTGGTCAAGGAGGTGTTAGAGGCCCATGCCTTTCCCTTCCAACCCCCAGGGACATGAAGCTAGATCTTTTAACATAAGTCCAAAGCCAAGAATCAGGTGTCCATCCAAGGATTAGAACTAAGTCAGCCCTCACCTCAGACTCACTCCTCAAGAGACCTATGTTTTCGTTCCCTTATTCATAATTCTCTGCCCTGACAGACCCATACACTTAGGTTCCAAATCAAACCTCTATTCCCTTTCCTTTCACCCCTCATTCTTCCCCCTGCCCCAGAGATTCAGGCCTCTGGCCCCCAGCCTCCATGATGCAATGTGCAGCAAGCTTCCATGGCTGCTGATGACACTGCCCCCAGGGAGGTCCTGTTTCTGACCATGTAAGGCCCCTTCCCTGGGTCAGGATAGTGGTCAGCTGCAGGCTGGAGAAGCCCAGGCAAGTAAGGCCCTTCTACTGGAGAAGAGATCTTAGAACCCTAAAAACAAGGAGGCTCAGAATGTGGGAATAGAGAGTGTATATGTATAGTCTGTAACTATGTATGTGGTTGTGACGGGGGCAGGGTCTAGTCTAGAGAGAGAGTGGTACAGACCAAGAGGAGGAGTGAGGGGCAGCCAAGAGGGTCAGAAGGGTGTATTAGGGGTGTCTGGACAACAGGGTGGGGGAAGGGCTAACAGCCATTTAAAGGGCCAGCCCAAGAGCTTTAATCCCTCACCAGCCCTGGCCCCAAGCCGGAGGCTGTAATTCATCTGTCCAACAGCTGGGGTGTCTGTGTGTGTGTGTGTGTCTGTGTGTGTGTGTGTTGGGGGGGCATGTGGATGGGAAGGGGGAGCTGGGGGAGGGGCTGGGGCTTTCTTGTGCACAGAGCCAAACAACAAAAGGGGAAGCTGAAGGGGAGCTCCAAAGTGCCCAGGCTAGGCTGCTGACCTGCAGACCTGCTGGCTGCCCCCACCTGGTGGACAACAGACCTGTAGTTTGGCCTTAAGAATTTTTGATGAAGGAGTCTATGGACCCAAAGGTGGGACCCTGGAGAAAGCCCAGGCTAAGCACCTCCTAGGTAGGCTGTCACCCTTCCTTGCACCTTCCCAGCTGCAGCACTGTCCCAGACATAGCAGGCCCGGCAACAGACTCAGCCTCAAATGCCCTGCTCACCAGCCAAGCCTTCCCAGACATGGTCTACCGGCTCCCCCTCCTGCCGGCATAGGGTGGCAGTGGCCATACCGAGGCTGTCCCTTTAAATCATTACCACCCTTGATTGTGTGGACGAACCAAGGGCCCTGCCCCCCAGGCAGGCGGCTTGCCACCTCCCCCCCAACGAGTACCCAGAAATGTGAGGGCCATTTAAAGGGACAACAGAGAGGCAGCCAGGTCTCTAACTGCCCCCACCCCCACCCAATACACACACACATACAGCCCCTTTCCCCAGCGACACACAGCCCTTGCCCCTCCAAGGGGGCCCCCCAAATTCCGGTTCTCTCCCCACCCCTAGATACTGCCAGAAGGAGAAAGGGGGCCAAGGTTGGGGGGCAGGGAACTAGGGGAACTGAGAAAAGGACAGGGACTCCCTCCTCCCCCAGAACCCCAGGGGACAGGTTGGAAGAGAGCAAAAGCATGAAGCAGCAGTGAGAGAGAACCCCAAAAGGTGCCTCGGGCAGACCTAGGGCACAGAGGCTGTCCGACAAGGGGAAGGGAGTCAGGCTGCACGAGACGGCAGTGCAGCCAGCGAGCAACAAGCCCAAGTGGGGGCGATGGAACAAGGAGGGCCAGGGAAAAGAGGCAAGGCCAGAGAAAACGGGGAGACGGAAAGAGGGAAAGGGGTCATCCGGGAGGGTGTGGAAGAAAATCCGAAGGGGGAGGGTGAGCCAGGCCAGGGTTACCTGCTGGGTGTCTGTCCCCCGGCGGTGCCCCCGGAGTCCGGGTAGGGAGGGGGGAAAGCAGCGGGGGCGGGGGAGTGGGGGCTGGGGGGGCGGGGGAGACGGTCCCTCCTCTGCCTCCTGGGCCTGCCCCGGCGCTTGCAGCCTCTGCCTCCCTCCCTCCTCCTCCCCGTCCCTGAGTCCCGGAGTCAAACAAAGAACTGTAGCAGGCTCTCCCCAACCCCCTCCCTCCTCCTCCTTCTCCTCCTCCTCCACCTCCTCCTCCCCTCCCTACCTCCCTCCCCACCAGCAGGCTCCCTCCTCCTCCCTTCCGGTCTCTTCCTTTGCCCGCCCCCCCCAGCCCCCAGCACTAGTCTCTCTCCACCCACCCACCCCAATCTTTTACACACCCCTCAGCCTAGCCCTATCCCCGCTAGGGAAACTGTGGAGTCCCTTTGCAAAATGAAAGGTTCCAGAGAACAACATGGGAGGGGATTGGGGTCTTGCTTCAAAATTAAGAACCATTATACAATTATTTTATTTTCAAATCCAAAGAAATAGTCTTAGCTATTTCTTCTCCAAGAGGGGGAAAAATAATCCTTAAGAAAGCAATACCAATCTGTCCAAAGCCCTCATCAAATAAAGTGCACAAAGCAGTGGCAACTAATCCCAGCACCACCACCCCCTCCATATTAACACAAACTATCCACTCCTCCCTAACAAACTCCTAAGGTAATTCTAAATTTGGTGCAGGTCTACCACCTATAATATTAAAAATAATAACTAACACCATTTAATAATAAAAGTATTTCATAACAACAAGCATTCATTCAGTGTTCATTCTGTGCCAGGCACTGTGCTAAATGCTTTGCATAAATTATCACTTTTTCCCCCATGGGCCTATAAGGTAGGTATTGATATTTAAATTTTCCAGATTAAGACTATGAAGCTCAGTGAGGTTGTGACCTTTCCAAATCCCAATAGCTACTAAGTGGCAGAGCTGGGATTAGAAACCAGATCTCATCTGACTACCCAAGTTCTAAGGCGCATAAATACAAAAACCAATTTTTTTACAATACCATCACCAACCCTAGGATTTTATAAAGAATGGCAACTGTAGCAATCCACTGAGTTATCCTCCTCTAAGTGAGATGTCCCAAAGTGGTCCACCCCCTACACAGGATATTGACTCTGACTGATAAAGCCTAGATACTGTCTCTTGGCCCTTTCCCTCAACTGTTTGTGGACAGAGGTGTGCTACTGATTGAGGACATCAGGGTTGAGATGGTGTCCAATGAATCTCCCTTACACACAACTTTTTGGGGGTAGTTATCAAGTCAATGTGGGTGGGAAAGGGGGCAATGGGACACTTGGCCATACAGCAGGTGGGAAAGTAAAAAGACTGCTCAGGCGCTGTTCGCACGGAGTAGAAGCTTGGAGGGGAAGCTCTTCTGTGCTGATCTAGGGAACGGGACCCAAGCCCAAGAAAGGGGCAAAGTCTTTCAGCCACACCACACCCGTGCCCTTCCCCCTCCCAAAACTCCAGGCCGGGGTTTCCCACCTGCAGGATGCTAAAGCCTAGGGAAGGGAGAGGGAAAAGAGACGGCACGGGATTGAAACTGGACTTAGGGCAGAGGTGAAAGGGGGAGGAGGCCTCATTGCCTGGCAACCATCCCGGGGCACGTGCACTGGTGACATCATCCCAGGCCACCTCTAACATAGACCTTTGACCCCTATGGGGCGGAGAGGGTCTGCCAGTTAAGCTTCCAAGGAAACGCCTTAGGAATTCTGGGAACCTAAAAATGGGACAAGGGAGGGAACCCAGGCGTCCTGCCTTCCTCTCTTTTACCCCCAATACGACTCCCTGGAACACTGTCGCTCGCTTGCCTCCGCCTCTCCGCCTCCAGCCCTGACCTCCCAACCCACATTTATGACTGGAGTCCCGACACGCCCCTCAGAGATATAGTGCTCTCTCTCTCTTTGGCGAGATCTCAGGTCGAGGGTGGGAGGCGGAGAACGCGGGCGCCGGGTCCTGCGAGGCTCCATCCCCCCATCTGCGGGATCCCCCGTGCCCCAAGTCAGCCGCCAGCCATAATCTGTCTGGGTCCCCAACTCGCCCGCCCCTCCCCGCGCTGTTCCAGGGCGGAGTCTGTGGAGTTGAAACCAGGACACGGTAGGAGGAAGAGTTATGTAATCGGGAGAAGCAGAGAAGGAAGAGTGGAGACGGGGACAGACAGCCCGAAAGGAGCCGAGGGAGGTGCAAAGAACACCCGGGCGAGTGAAGAGGGAACGTTAGGGATGGCAAGGGTTTTGGTGCACATCAAATAGCAAGAATTAATGCGAAGAAGGGGCAGGAAGGCCCGGAAGAGTCAACTGGGCGGTCTGGGGCTTCCCCAGAGCGCCTTCCCTGCCACCAACAGCAGCTGGTCTCGGGCGGGTGAAGCCTTGGGAAAGGGTTCTCGTACCCGTTCCCTTTCTCTTGGGGAAGCAACCTAAGCCAGAGCCCGGGAAGGCGGTGGTTGAACATATGGGGCCGGAAACCACAGCTCCGCCCAACCCACCTGGGAGTGTGGGGCCCCAGCCGGGATGGGGGGTAGGTGGGGAACAGGTAGCCGGTCCTCTCAAGCATTAATGGTCGCGACCCTGTGAAACCGTGCAGACTGACCCAGACGTCTGGGCCCCGAGGGGCTGAGAAGCGTAGCCTTTCACGAGTTTACACAGACTCTATACCCAGAGCCCGGGGCGGGGGGCGGCGGCTCGTTGCGCAGGCGCAAGGTGGGGTGCAAGGACGCGTGCGGCGAAAGGGGAGGGGGCGCGAGCGTGTGGGAGAGCACGTGCAGGTCCCGGGCAGCTACCTACTCCCTTCCTCCACCTCTTCCCCTCCTGTCTCCCTTTTCCTGTCTGTCAATAATGCCCCTTCCCCATTGGCTGCCAGCGCTCTGATGTCAAGGACGTCGGGTGGAGCGGATTGGACAGACGGGAGAGTTAGGGAATCTGGCTCCCGAGTCCCACTCTGCAGTTACTCTGGCAACAGGGCAAGCAAACCCCGGGAGGGAAGGGGAGCTGAGGTGAACTCGACGCCTCGGTCCCGCCTCCCTCCCGACAACTGCTGAGTCCTTTTCTGTTGCGGCGCAGCTCGCTACTTCTGCTTCCTCCCTGGGTTCTCCTAGGCCGAGGAATCAGGCATCCTACCTTCAGTCTGGCCCACAATCACAAAGCCCCTCACTCCAACCCCCACCATGTTGCAGCCACAAGCCACAGAACACAGGAAGCAAACACGCGTTGCTTAGTAACCAGCCCCCATGACCACCTCCCCAAAATTTACCCCAGCCCCTTACCCCATCCTGTACCCTTCACCCTGTTGCCCGCAGTTTCCTGTGAGGGGCCCCAGATGACATGAAGTCAAATGAGGCCCTCAACCCACCTTTCCCTCAGGCCAGGACGGGGGGCTTCAGCTGTTCTCACAGTCACGTCCCCCACTCGCACTGCCCTCGGCTCTGGGTGTGCGTCTCGCCCTCGCCATCTCGTGGCTACGTTGGGAAGATTCAGCACCGAGAAGCCGTGCTAGGCGTGCGAGGGCTGGGGAACCGGAGACTGCAAAGTGGGGGCAGGACCAGGGAAGAGAGGGCGAGGCCAAATGGAGGTGCAGTGGGATGGAGTGGAATGGGAGCGAAGGCTATCGCTAGGAAGCTCTCGGGAAAGTAAGGCTAAGGCTATACCTCACCCGAATAAACAGGAGGGAGACTTGAAGTGGCCCAGGGACCGGAAACAGTCCCTGGCCTGATCCACTCTGACCTTAAAGGGCCATCGCATTGACCTATCTACAAACTCTGCCCTTTGGTCTTGCCCATTAGTTAGAACTGCCGCGCCTGGCCCTGGTGTCAGGATGAGGAATCTCAGCCCGAGGCTAACTGGGAGTCCTTTCAGGCCCTTCTTGACATCTGGAACTCAACATCTGCCTCCCAGTTCTTCCCCACCACCGCCCTGCTCTTTTCTAGGGGACCTGGATGTCCCGCGCCCCAGTCTTTTCCCCAGTGCCTGTCGTAAGACCCAAACGTCCATCCCCAGCTCTACCCCTCCTACGACTCAGGCGTCCCGCCCCCCTGCACAGAGATGGTTTCCCTCTTTAAAGACGTCCTCGCAGCTTCCCGTTACCTGGTTCTAGGGGGTCACAGATGCTCAGGTTCCCCAAGGTCTCCCAGGGGGTCGAGCGGCCCCCCCTCTCCCAGGCCGGGGCTGGGGGGGCCGCTCCGCCCAGTGGCGCAGTTGGATTTTCCAACACAAACACCCGCACCCCCGCTCCCAGCCCCGCCCCCCTCCCGTGGTCCCGCCCCTCCTTGCGCTGAAGTCCGTTTCTCCGGCTCCGCCCCGCTTCTGCTGGTCCAGCTCGCCTCAGCGCTGGTATTGGGTAGAATGCTGGGTGCGGGATTCAAGGTTCAGGTGCAGAGTCCGTACGGGTTCGGCCCGGTTCCCTGCCTGACCAAACCCCTATTCCATTTGGATCACGCGCCCTTCTAAGGTAAGCCCCACCCAGCCACTCAAGTCCGGCCCCGAGATTTGGCCACACCCTCCGAAGGCTCCGGCGTCCTGCCGATTCGTTCCAGCACACGCCTCCTTGCCTCTCCAAGCCGCCAGCCTTTCCTTCCTCTTTTCTTCCCTGAGCACCCGTCCTCTGTAAGGTCCCTGATTCCTCCCTCCCCGAACCCCATTGAGAAGATACAGAGCTTGTGGTCATGAGTTTTACTGCTCTGAGCGTCAATACAACTCTTCCATCCTTATGGCTAGCACAACTAGGTATCTCCAGCGCCCCATTACACGCCTAAATCAGGTAAAGTCAAGACTGAGTGAGGTCCAGCCTCAATTCGGGTGCATTATCAATCTCAATTCCTAGACTCCCAGGCTCTCTGTCAAACGGTAAAAAAAGAGGAATTCTCAGTTGTCCAAGCTCATGAGTAGGGCAGTGCCTCTCTTGATCCAGTGATCCGAAGTCATGGCCCCAGTCCGGAGATCGATGCCAATGACAAAGGAGGCTCTGTCTGAGCTGCCTGCCCGGTTGGGATAGTAATAGCAGGGGCAGGAGTACATGCCTGGGGGAAAGGAGAGAAGGAGTCAGCCCCCTGGAGCCTGTAGGGGTGCAGAGAAGGAACAAGTGTGGAGAGGGCTGGAGCAGAGACTGGGTTAGGATCCAGACTAGGGATGGGACAGGCAGGTCTAGGGGAGCTGTCCCACCCTTAGCGCTCTTCTTGCGGCTCTCTGCAGGCCGGAAGTGGATCGTGGGCATGAGGCAGACAAGCTGCATGGGCTCTGCCTCCACTAAGGAGGAGTTCTTCCTGTCCCAGCCTGCACCCTCCAGGTACAGGCCCCGAACCCAGACGCCATCCTGGGGAGAAATGGGGGCAGGTTTGGGGGAAGGTTAGAACTTAGTTGCCGGCACCTGCCACTTCTCTCCTCCCTTCTTCCCACTTTTGCTCCAGCACCCTCTTTTGCTCAGAGCCCCAAGCACATCTGGCTCCCACCTTGGGTGGATACACTAGGTTGCTGTCATCCACAGTGGAAACGATAAACTCCCAAGAGAGGCTGTCCACTGAAATCTGGGGGTTGAAGGTGAGAGTGAAGGAGGACCCCAAAGAGGAGAGCAAATACATGTCCCCAACATCCTTCCCCTTGACACTTTCTACATTACTCACGTTGTTTTGTCGAGCTGAAGACTGAAGCACAGCAGTGAGGAAGCCAGTGGGAAAGGTAAAACCAGACAGCCAGAAGATCACAGGAGGCCGGGCACGGCTGGCCCACAACTCAAACTGCTCCACACGAATGGCCAAGTCCCGGGTCCATGCAGCCAGTGGCTTTTGTGAGGGATATGCCTGGGAGAGAAGGCCGTGAACATTTGCTCATTCATTTCATCATGCATTCAAATCCTTACTTTGAGCACCTGTTGCAGATATGAAAAGACTATGTTGTGTCAGCTCCAGCTCCCCAACTACACATGAGCAAAGCTCTCCATAAAGCCAACTCCCAGGAAAGAAGATGACAACTATTGGGCAGTGCCTGTGGCTCATCGAGTAAGGCGCCGGCCCCCATATACTGAAGGTGGCAGGTTCAAACCTGGCTTTGGCCGAACTGCAAAACAGAAAAATAACCTGGCATTGTGGCAGGTACCTGTAGTTCCAGCTACTCGGGAGGCTGAGGCAAGAGAATCACCTAAAGCCCTGGAGTTGGAGGTTGCTGTGGGCTGTGTATCGGCACTCTACCAAGGGCAATAAAGTGAGACTCTGTCTCTACAAAAAATAAATAAATAAATAATAAAAGATGGCAACTATTTATTTATTAATAACAATTACAACAGTAATATTAGCCAGGTATCATTAATGATACTGAGTGTTGTATACAGTACTGAGAATCTTGGAAAGGTTAGTAACCTTCCCTGAGTAAGTCTATAAGTTAATAAGTTGTGCAGAGTCAGAACGCCAGATTTCAACCTTGAAGCCATTCTGGCTTTAATGCCCACACTCTTTGAAGTTTGCTGTATGCCTCTCTAGAACCAGAATTGGGGGAAATAGGGGTGAGAGGAGATCTCATGGTTAGAGTAGGATCAACAGTAATCTTGCCTTTCCCCACAGTGGAGGAACGTGGGCATCAAAAATGCAATTGAATATCTCTTCCAGACTTGTAGACATGACGATGAGGCCCTGGATGCCTTTCTCTAGGTCTGTCAGAGAGAACCTAAGCAGGATGAGATAAAGAGTTAGAAACAGGTCAAACTGGGAAAAGTCATCCTAGCTAGGGGATGAGGCCTTTCCCTGCTCCATCCTCATTTCACAGAGCACTTTCATCTTACAGGATAGTCTTCATCAGCTTGTTGTATCTCTGTATCTCCTGCAGAAGGACCACATTGAGGGGGGAGGGGTCAAGAGCCAACAGTTTTTGGGTTCCCTCATAGTCGATCATTTCAGGGATCTTCTGCTTCACATCAGCAGCCAACTCAAGGACCTGCAGAAGTTGGAGCTGTGTCACCCTCTCTTCCTCATCACTTTCCCACCCAGCTCCCAGATGTATCTCTTCTTACCTTCTCTTCCCGGGTCTGGCCTCCAGCTCTGATGGGTGTAATCTGGGGTTGCAGGGAAAGCAGAGTCTCAAAGAGAGTTCGTGCTTCAGTGATCTGGGAGGCCACATCAGCATTGGGGTGCTGGCCAAAGGCCTCAGGGGGGTCCATGCCAGGCAATAAGCTGATGTATTCCTTGTAAGAGGCCAGGCTCCCATCCTTGGGTATAAAGTAAGTCTCAAGTACTGACAACCTAGGGGATCACAGCACAATTATTGCCATGTTGTGGGATCTTGGGCTTCAATGCCCAGCCAAGACCCCAGTCCTTATGCATATCTCATTTGTCCCTGCTCTTTCTCCCCCCCTAATCCCATAAACTGCCTTCTCCCAATCTCATATTCTCTGTGTCTTGTGGCTCCCTGCTCAGTGCCATCTCCCCCTCACCGGTAGAAGGGAGTTGACAGAGTCTGGTCACAGAAATAGTCATTGATGTAGGTGATGAGCAGTCGCCGGTCCCAGTCATCTGTGACATGTCCACCATAGTTAACACCAGCAATGAGGTACTTGAGTGCATCCCAAGGTGTCTCCTCATACTCATCCAAATAGAGGCTCAGCAAGTTCTCTGACACCTGTGAATAGTCCAACCCAATTCCCCCCCACACACAGTTATGGCAGGAACTATTCTAATGGAGCTCTAACTTAGGCTTCTGTCAACAATTTTCCCACAGGGGAGTCATGGGACAGGAAGTATAAGGAGACAGGGCTGGGATGAGGACCCTGGATAGCACAAACCTCAAAGTCAGAGTCATTGAAGCCATAGACAATATTCCAGCCAAGCTGCAGGAACTTTTTGCGTTCAAGTAATACAGAGTGGAAGAAGCAGAGAGCAAACAGTAGCTTCTTATACTTGGCAGGTTTGGAGCAGCGAGAAAACTGTGGTTCTGTCATCAGCTGGTAAAGACGTGTCATGTTGGCCTTTAGGCCCTAGGGACAGTGAAGTGCAGAGTTGGAGTAATATTCAACACTCAGTCTTGCCACTAGCCCTACCAAATACAGTTGTGGAGGTTGTTCACTGTATATAGTAGTATAGTACAAAGACACTAACAGAAGGGGTAACTAGAGGCTCAAATCTAACCCTTAATCTAGACCAAGGTTTTCACTCATTCACAAGGCTAGTGGCTTTAACTAATTCAGATACACAGGCATTGTATGGGCGGGTGGCAGACCTACTTTCCTGCCCTCCTCTCTGTTGATCTTCTTAGCCATGGTGTTCTCAGTGGGTAGGGGAGGCTTACTCAACTTGGGAGTGCCACACAATATGAACAAAGTATATATACTTACAACCGTGAATTAACAGAAAGTACAAAATTACGTGCAAAGGTTCAAGGTAGATTAAAAATGCCATAGTAAAACAAAAAAATAAATAAAACAAAACAAAACAAAAAACAAATTTAAAAAAATGCCATAGTATAACATCATCAAGAATGAACACTCTTGGCTCAGTGCCTGTATCTCAGTGGGTAGGGTGCTGGCAAAACAACAATGACAACTACAACAACAACAAAAAATAGCCAGGCATTGTGGCAGGTGCCTGTAGTCCCAGCTACATGGGAGGATGAGGCAAGAGAATCACTTAAGCCCAAGAGTCGGAGGTTGCTGTGAGCTGTGATGCCACAGCACTCGACCCAGGGTGCCAGCTTGAACCCGCCACCCTTGAGCACAGGCACCGCCCCCAAATCAATCTTTTTTAAATGGATAATAGGCACACAGGTATTCATTAAATGATGATCCTTTATATCTTGCATATATTTTACAAATATTCTTTTTTTTTTTTTTCATTTGTAGAGATGGAGGTCTTTCTGTGTTGCCCAGGTTGGTCTCAAGCTCCTGAGCTCAACTGTCCCTCCCACCTCAGTCTCCTAAAGAGGTATGAACCACCACACCAGGCCTAAATATGCTTTTGTATTTATGTAATATCTAATTTTTTTAAAAAGACTAGAAAACAAGAAGTGATTCAGGTATATACTCCAGGGCTCTCCCCCAGACTGGCAACTGTGATTATAAGGACTTTCTTATTTGAAGTAAAACTCAGATAAACCTCTGTCCCCTTAACTATCTGGGCTGACTTTGTATATCCTGATGCAAAAATTGGCCTCTTTCATAGGACAAAAACATTGCAATACATGATCCTAGAGTGGATCCTGTATTAAATAAAAAGTTATAAAGGATGTTATCAGGCTATTTTACAAAATTGGAATATGTTTAATTGATTAGATAAAACATTATGTATCAATATTAAATTAATTGAAGTTGGCAACTGCACTACAATTATATGGAATACACACACACACACATATTTTGGAGATAGAATCTTACCATGTTGCCCTTGGTAGAGTGCCATGGCATCACAGCTCACAGCAACCTCCAACTCTTGGGCTCAGGTGATTCTCTTGCCTCAGCCTCCAGAGTAGCTGGGACTACAGGCGCCCGCCACAATACCCGGCTATTTTTGGTTTGCAGTTGTCATTGTTGTTTAGCTAGCCCAGGCTGGGTTCCAACCCGCCAGACTCAGTGTATGTGGCTGGCACCAATAACCACTGTGCTACTGTCACCAGGCCTATAATATCTTATGCTTAGGATCAAACATTTTACACTGAGTCCAGGCTCACTTCTGTAATCCTTGTACTTTGGGAGGCTGAGGAGGGTGGATTGGGTGTATGGCTCAAGCTCAGGAGTTCGAGACCAGCCTGAGCAAGAGCAAGACCTCCCATCTCTACTAAAAATAAAATAAAATGAACTAAAATCAAGTTTTAAAAAATGCCAGGTGTACTGGCAGAGTGCCTATAATCCCACCTACTTAGGAGGCTGAGACAAAAGGATCACTTGAGTACAAGAATTTGAGGTTGTTGTGAACTATGACACCACACTCTCTACCCAGGGCACAAAGTGAGACTCTGTCTCAAAAAAAAAAAATAAAATAAAGTTTTTGGTTTTTTTTTTTTTTTTTTGTGACAGAGCCTCAAGCTGTCACCCTGGATACAGTGCTGTGACATCACAGCTCACAACCAACCTCCAATTCCTGGGCTCAAGTGAGTCTCCTGCCTCCGCCTCCCAAGTAGCTGGGACTACAGGCGCCCACCTCAACGCCCGGCCATTTTCTAGTTGCAGCCATCATTGTTGTTTGGCAGGCCCGGGGCTGGATTCGAACCCGCCAGCTCAGGTGTACGTGGCTGGTGCCTTAGCCTGCTGAGCCACAGGCGCTGAGCCATAAAATAAAGTTTTATGCTGAAATACACTGAAGTTTTTTGTTTGTTTGTTTGTTTTTGAATCACTTAAGCCTAAGAGTTTGAGGCTTAAGCAATTCTCTTTCCTCAGCCTCCCAAGTAGCTGGGACTACAGGTGTCCACCACAACATCCAGCTATTTTTTGGTTGCAGTTGTCATTGTCGTTTAGCAGGCCCAGGCAGGGCTCAAAACCACCAGCTTTGGTGTATGTGGCCGGCACCCTACTCACTGAGTTACAGGCACCGGGCCTACACTGAAATATTTAGTGCAAAGGGTCATGCACAATATATGCAATGCACTCTTTTTTTTGTTTGTTTCTTTTATTCAGACAGAGTCTCACTTTGTCACCCTCAGTAGAGTGCCATGGGGTCTTAGCTCATATCAACCTCAAACTCTTGGGCTCAGTGATTCTCTTGCCCCAGCCTCCCTAGTAGCTGGGACTACAGGCGCCCGCCACACGCCCAGGTATTTTGTTTGTTTGTTTAGCAGGTGGGGGCCAGGTTCAAATCCACCAGCCCGGGAGCATGTGGCTGGAGCCCTAACCACTGAGCTATGGGCACTAGCCTGCAGTGCACTCTTACAAGGTTCAGACAAAGTTTATGTGTGGTGTGCATGTAGGGAGAGAGCAAATGGGAGAATGTCAGTGATGTGGTAAATGGGGCAAAATGTTAACAATAAAGGAATCTGGGTAACATATGTCAGTATTCTGTATACTATTCTTATTCTTACAAATGTTCTGTAAGTTTAAATTTATTTCCAAATAAAATATTTAAAAATATTGGCCTCTTTGTCAGCTTCTAAAAAGAATTCAATTACACCAGGACACCCTGAACTTTCCACTTTCACTGAAGATTTGGTAGACCATGGGGGGAACCTGCCTTTCTAGCAGGCAGCATGTACAGAAGGCTTTCCTGAGCCATCCTCTCTGATTTCTCTCTCCTTCCTCCCAGGTTTCCCCTCTAATTCATCACTTCCTCCCACTTCTTTTTTCCTGAGAAAGTTTCACTCTGTTACCCAGACCAGAAAGTACAGTGGTGCAATCATAGCTCACTATTACCTGGGCTCAAAGGAGCCTCCTGCCTCTGCCTCTCCAGTGACTGGGACTACTGGTATGTGCTGTCACACCAGGCTAAGTTTTTTAATTTTGTAGAGATAGGGTCTCACTATGTTGTGCAGGTTGGTCTTGAAATCCTGGCCTCAAGCAATTTCCCTGCCTCAGCTTCTCAGAGTGCTGGATCACAGGCATGAGCCACGATGCCCAGCCACTGTCTTTTACTTTTATTATGCTAACCTAAATAGCACCTTCCTCCAAACTCACACACCTCCTCCCCTTACAGGATGCTCAAGCATCAAAGGACCCTCTAGCTACCAGGGTACATACCTCTCATAGAAGGCAAAAAAAAAAAAAAAAAAAAACTTTAAAAATGCAAGAAAAAAAATAATAAAGCCACTCAACCCCAGGGAGAATGAGTAAGCCTCTGTCTATTTCAAAAAAAAAGGAAAATAGAAATCAACTTTAGGTTTAGTGCCTGGGCGCCAGCCATCTGCACCAGAGCTGATGGGTTGGAATCCAGCCCAGGCCTGCCAAACAATGACAACCACAACCAAAAAATAGCTGGGCATTGTGGCAGGCGCCTGTAGTCCCAGCTACTTGGGAGGCTGAGGCAAGAGAATTGCTTGAGCCCAAGAGCTTGAGGTTGCTGTGAGCTGTGACACTCCGCCACTCTACCCAGGGCAACAGTGAGACTCTGTGTCAAAAAACAAAACAAGGGCGGTGCCTGTGGCTTAAAGGAGTAGGGTGCCGGCCCTATATGCCGGTTCAAACCCAGCCCTGGCCAAAAACTGCAAAATAAATAAATAAATAAATAAATAAATCCCCAGAGAGCCAAATATTAAAAAACAAAACAAAACAAAATCAACTTTAAACATGATTTTTTGTTGTTTTTGTTCTTTTGAGACAAAGTCTCACTCTGTCACCCTGAGTAAAATGCCATGGCATCATAGCCACAGCAACCTCAAACTCTTAGGCTCAAGCATCCTCTTGCCTCAGCCTCCTGAGTAGCTGGGCCTACAGGCACCTGCCACAACACCCTGCTAGTTTTTCTACTTTTAGTAGAGACAAGGTCTTGCTCTTGCTAAAGCTGGTCTCCAACTTGAGCTCAAGCAATCTGCCTGCCTCTGGCTCCCAGAGTGCTAGGATTACAGGTGTGAGCCATCATGCCTGGCCTAAACATGTTTTTAAGAAGATCGTGTTGGTGCCATTAACCAAAACAAAGGACGAAGATAAGTGTGGTGATATCAGGTTTATTTTAAGAGGGTGGCCTTTAAGAGGGTGTTGGTGTGCCAAGAAGAAAAGCTTTGTAATCAGATGGCAATTCAGAGCTGGAACTGAGTTTGGTACTGGGGCCAGAGATGGGGATTGGAGTTTAAATCATGAAAAGGATAATTTCTCCACAAACTTCTGGTAGGAAAAAATGGCGAAGGAGAACAGTTGGAGGGTGAGCACTGAGTCTTGAGATCTGGCCACAGACAAATACGAAAAGGAGACACAGATGTTAATACTTGACATGTCAAAAGACAGAGGGAGAAACAGGAGTGATACTCAGGGAAGCCAGGGAGAAGGACAGCCAGCTGTGCCAACTGCCCTGAGGTAGTCAAGGAGGATTAAGGAGGAGGAAAGCTCCCACACGTACATTCAAACGGTACTGATTTGTTGAGCACCTACTATGTACTGGCCCCTGTGCTTTTCACCAGAAAGCAGAAAGGATTTTGATTTTAAGTAAGAGCAATGAAAGAGCTACTGAAATAGTTTAAGCAAGGGATGAGTGGGAGAGCCACGGTGACCTGGAAGATTTTAAAGGATCAGTATGCCGAGGCAGGTGGATTGCCTTAACTCGTGAGTTTAAGATCAACCTGAGCAAGAGTGAGACCCCTGTCTCTAAAAAATAGCCAGTTGTGACGGGTGCCTGTAGTCCCAGCTATTTGGGAGGCTGAGGCCAAAGGATCACTTGAACCCATGAATTTGAGGTTGCTGTGAGCTATGACACCACAGCATTCTATCCAGCATGACCAAGTGAGACTCTGTCTCAAAAAAAAAAAAAAAATTATATTAACAGTAGTGTATAAATGTCTAAACACAACAATGACCAGTTTGATGTGAACGTTCTAGATTATATATAGAGTCAGCACATTGTACCCCATAAATGCAGTAATGTTAGGATCTAATAAAAAAAATAAAGGATCAGTATGATGCATTCAATGATGAAAGCAAGGAGAGTTGTAAGGAAGGAAGGAGAAAGAAACTGAGGAAGGTGACATAAGGAAGAAAATGTACCGAAAGATGGGAAGGCAGGACATTTCCATGATGTAAAAGAATGAATTTGAAAACCTAACTACCCAAATTCTGGCTCTCGGATACTTATTTACTTTCTGTGCCTCTGTTTCCTGTAAAAATGAGGCTGTAATAGTACGCACTCAATAGGTGTGTATGTGAATGTAATTTTTTTTTTTTTTTAGAGACAGGGTCTCATCCTACTATCCAGGCTGCAGTGCAGTGGTGTGATCATAGCTCACTACAAACTTGAACTCCTGAGCTCAAGCAATTTCCTGCATCAGCTTCCTGAGTAGCTGAGACTATCGGTGTGCCACCATACCTGATTAATTTTTAACTTTTTTTTAAAAGTTTTTTTTGTTTGTTTTTGTTTTTTTGAGACAGAGCCTCAAGCTGTCACCCTGGATAGAGTGCGTGGCATCACAGCTCACAGTAACCTCCAATTCCTGGACTCAAGTGAGTCTCTTGCCTCCGCCTCCTAAGTAGCTGGGACTACAGGTGCCCGCCACAGCACCCGGCCATTTTTTGGTTGAGCGCCTCAAACAGGCGCTGAGCCAAATTTTTAAACTTTTTATTGTAATGGGGTCTCTCTGTGTTTCCCAGGCTGTCTTGAACTTCTTGATCCTCCTACTTTGGCATTCCAAAGTGCTGCAATTATAGGCATGAGATACTGGCCTGTGTGTGTTTATTAAATAAGTTAATACAAATCAAGAACTTAGAACAGTGAGTACATGGTACTCACTCAAATGTTAAATGTTACTATTATGTTCTAGGAGTTTGGCACAAACTCAGAGGACAGTAAAATCAAACAAAGTTATGTTGTGGTTAAGGGCTGTGCTCTGGTGCGAGCAGGAAGAAAGGTGGAACAGATGGCATAGTTAATGCTGGCTCTCTACAGCCATATACCTTTGGTGGCTCTGTGGTCATCTTGATGCTGGCCTGTAAGATGGAGATAGGGAAGTCTGGGTGGGGGCTAGAGCTGAGCCAGAGGCGGAAGGACGGGTGAGGGTCTTCCACCTGCAGCTGCTCCACCAGCTTGTCTAGATTAGGCATCCAAGACAGTGACAGGTGGCAGTTTGCCAGGAATACCCAGTGTCCTGCAAAGAGACACTGGGTCAGTAAGGATCATTTCCTAAGCCCCACCTATCCCCACACTTTCCACCTGATAGTGGTGGGGTTCAACATTCAGGTCTGCCACTCCTGGGGCCTTCTGGAGAAGTGGGAGGGACCATTCCAGTAGTGTACTGGGGTAGGAGGTTCCGGGGACGGAACCAAGGCTGAGGGCAAGAGATGAAAGAAAAGGTAGACACCAACCCTGAATCACACCCTCTCGGAGGAGTCGAGCAGCAATGGGGGCCTGGCCTTGGCCCAGGGAGAGGGCGTGGAAGCGCTGGGCCATGCCTGTGTGCTCTGCTAGCTGCAGCAGGGCCCCAGTGGGGTCCACGCCCGGGGACAGGATGAACACGAGTGGGGATCGTGGGTTTGAATCCTCCATCACCTGCCAGGAACATACATAACCCAAGTGAGAGAGAGAGTTTGCAGAGACCAAGACAGAGCAGGGAGGTAGCAAGGACCCAGGGGTGGGGGAAGGGGCAAGGAAGCCAAGCCACTGACCAACTTCATGTTCAACACAGGTGGCTCAATGAAGCGGGAGCCAAGGTTGGAGACGATGAAAGAGGTAACACAGAAGGCTACCCGGTCCTGGCGCAGGGAGCGAACAATCAGCATCCGTTGCATTTCATTGCAGGCATTTTCCCACTCACCTGGGGAGGAGTAATCACAGGGAGAGTGTGGAAGAACTGGGAAACCAAACAACAGGGCCACCTGCCGGGAATGCTCCCTGGGCCAGGAAGCAGGTGCCAGCTGGGGGAGGGGATGAAGAACTCTGGAAAGACAAACACCAGGGCTGGATGGAGGGAAGACCACAAGGCAAGTGGGGCGCAGATGCCTGGGTACCTGGCAGCATCGCCTTCTCCGGGGCAGCATTGGTATACCACAGGTGCCAGTCACGAGGATACTGTTCGAAGGAATTCATGAGACCATGGAAGTTGGTCAGCTTGTCTAGCTCCGTGATGTTATCCCAGTAGGCATCTGCAAGCCAACTAGTACATGGGTTATCCATTTGGCCTTCTCGGTCCAGGACCTGGAGGGGGGAAAAGAGAGGAGAAAAGAACTGACTGATAACACCTCAAAAGAAGAGTTTTCTTCTCTTTGCCTCCCCCCTTCCTTCCCTCCCTCCCTTCCTTTCTTTTCTTAGGGTGAGAAGGCCAAGATAGACCTTTCATGAAAAAGGGTAAAGAGATGAATGCAGGAATCCGAGATGGATTGGAATCCACCTTTCCCAAGCAACAACTGCGGGTGTCTGGGACTCTAGACAGTCCCAGAGCTATCACAGTTCAAAGTTAGGAAGCTGGCGCCCTCTGGTGGTTTCTCGGTAATAACGTTTGCAGTCTAAAAAGTTCAATTGATGGTATCGCCCTTCAGAGAAGCACAAACTATTCATTCACTCATTCATTTATTCCTTCACTTATTCATTCCTTTACTCATTCTTTCTAACAAACATTTGTTGTTCACAACTGCGCGTTTTAAACCTTTGGAACGCATTCCTGAACAAAATGGACAAATATCTCCGCACTGGAGGAATTTATTTTCAACATGGGATTATGAACCCATGGGCACATTAATCGTTATTCAAAAACATAAGTAAATTATCTAGTATGCTAAAGATGGAAGTGCCATGAAAAAACAGAATTAATTTGAGAAGGGTAAGGGCGGTCAGGAGTGTTGGGGGCAGGTTGAAGTATGGAATGTAAGTAGATCAAGGTGGTCTCACTGCAGTGAGCTGGAAGGGAGGCTACCAGAGAGGGCTGAGTGTATGGAGGGGCCGCACCAGCAGGAGGCACAGCTACGAAAAGGCCCTGGGCTTGAGACACGCCAGAGTGAGGAAGGTAATAAGGCCTGTTCAGCTGGAGTGGAGTGAGGGGCTGGGTGGTGGGAGATAAAATCAGGATCAGAGCCTGTCAAAATAGGGTTTGACACAGCTGTCTGGTTGCTGTGTTGAGAGTCGGGGGTGGGGGCATTGGAAGACCATTCCTAAAATTCAGATGAGAGGTCAAGTGAAGATGGAAAAGGAATGAAAATGTTGTCCTGGAGTGTGCGAGAATGACGGGCTCAGGGGAGAGCAGCACCGTGGGGTATGTGGTCATGGGTCTGGAGTGAGTCCAGCCTGTGTGGGTCTTCAGCCATTCTCAGTCGCGGGGCTACACAAGGACAGGGGAAGCAGAGCTGGATCTAGTCAGAGGGGTAGTTTTTTTTGTTTGGTTTGGTTTTGTTGAGACAGAGTCCCGCTCTGTCGCCCTGGTAAAAATGTAGTGGCATCATCCTAGTTCACAGCAATCTCACACTCCTGGGCTTGAGCCATCTTCCTGCCTCAGCCTCCTGAGGAGCTGGGACTACAGGTATGCACCACCATATCCAGCTTATTTTTCTATTTCTTGTAGAGATGGGGTCTCGCTCTTGCTCAGGCTGGAGAGAGTGGTGGTTCTGACAAGTTAATGCAACACAGAGAGGGCAGGCAAACGGGGCCAAAGTGACTGTGAGGAAGAGAAGGTGACGGTGGAACTCAGGCTGGGAAAAGGGTGGCCTGAGAGGCAATAAAAAAGTGGCAAGGCCATGCCAGTTGGTGGGTCACAAATGAGAGATGCCCAAAGCTCAGTCTGTACTGTATGCAATGGGGTGTACAGCAAGTTACCCTACAGACCCGGGAGCTTGACATGCACCTGATGCTGTGTGGTTTTTCACTTGCTGAAACCTTGGGCCTGACCCTGCGGGTCTAAATTCCTCACCACACTTGCCCTCATCCCATCCCCAACCTGACTGCCCCATACTTGGAGGTGGCCTCTGCTCCACTCACCACACCCCCACGTAGAAAGAAGTTGTACTCGTCCATGTTGAGTTTTCCAGAAGTCTCCAGGATTTTTGCACACATGTGAAAACTGAATAGTAGCTTATGGCGCTCAAAAAGGGTGCGGCAGGTGTACCTGGGAGAAGGGCACAGGGAAGGCAGAGGGAGCAGGATGAAGTGGGCCTGGGGCAGATGCCCAACACAAATGCTCACAGATAAGAGATCCTGCTACCACAGAGCCATACAGAGGAGAAAGACCTTATTCAGCCTCTAATCCAAACCTCCTGGAAACAGCCAAGGATTCAGAAGACATGATTTTCCCAGTATTCAGTTGTAATTAGTCGGTTCCATTAGAAAAACAAAACATTGATTATTCCCCTGCTATATTGCCAGCACTGTGCTGGGTCCTGAAGACACAAAGATGAATGAGCCACAGCCCACTGGGAGGATAGACAGAGAGGCCATCAGTTATGAGAGGATAGGCTAGTTCTACAAAGAAGTGGCAGTGGTGTCCAGAGAATGCAGGGCAGGGATGCCCAGTCCCTGCCTGCTGGACTCAAGGAAAGTTTCTAAGAGAAGTTGCCCAAGGTGCAGTAGAGTTTTTGATGATATGGGAGAGACAGGGAGGCCGCAGGGACGTGAGAAGGGCCTGGCCTAAGGGGCAGTTAGGGCTGCCCAGGTATCCAGTGCAAGGAGGGAAAGGGAAGGCCAAGGTGGGTGAGTGCTTTGTGGTCACTGGAGGTGAGAGAACTGATGACAAATTAGAGCCAGGGAGCGACATGGTCCCATGCAGGCCTTTGCAAGATGATAGGTCAAGAGTTAGAGACAGAGGCTGAATAACCTACAGGAGACCCTTGTGCAATTTGGAAACAAAAGTCATGAAGGCCCGAAATGAAGCATTGTCGTAGAAATGGGGGCAATGGGGAGAGAACAATTTGCAGAATGTTCATGAGCAAAACCTAGTGACTGCTATGAGAAGGAAGGGGTGAGAATAACTCCCCATGTCAGGTTTGGGTGAGTGGGATGAGGACCCTGAAGGAAAAGGGGAGATAATGAATATGATCCGAAACAAGTTGTACTTGAGGGGCCTGTGGGATGTGGGTGGAGAAGCCAAGAACCTGACTGCTCAGAATGTGACCCATGGGCCAGGAACAGCGGTGGTGGCTGGAAGCTTGTTAGAGATGCAGAACCTCAGGCCCCTCCCTAGACCTGGATCTGTATTTTCATAAGATCACCAAAGCTTTATGTGCACGTTAACGTTTGAGAAGCACAGGTATGATCAACAGTTGTGTGTAAGTCCGTGGCTCAAGGGAGAGCTAAAGGCAAAAGACTGGGAATAATCAGCCTGCTGGGATGGCTGAGCCATGGGGTGGACGTTGCCTGAGAAGGTGCTTGGAGGGGACAGCAATGGGCCAAGAATGGTGGCACCAAGATAGAAAAAGCCAGGAGAGGCTTGGTGCCTGTGGCTCAATGGGCTAAGGCGCCAGCCACGTACACCTGAGCTGGCGGGTTCAAATCCAGCCCCCAGGCCCGCCAAACAACAAAGATGGCTGCAACCAAAAAATGGCCAGGGGTTGTGGCGGGCGCCTGTGGTCCCAGCTACTTGGGAGGCGGAGGCAAGAGACTCACTTGAGCCCAGGAATTGGAGGTTGCTGTGAGCTGTGATGCCACAGCACTCTACCCAGGGTGACAGCTTGAGGCTCTGTCTCAAAAAAAAAAAGAAAAAGCCAGGAGAGTGGCACTGGCGCCAGCCACTTGGCCTCCCGCTTTGAGGTACCTGTAGACGGCATAGGTGTGGTAGTCATTCAGGTAGTCAATGCGGTCCTCCAGCTTGTTGCTGCGATGGCTCTTGTCAATGCTGAGGATGAAGAGGCTGATGTAGGCGTCCAGTGAGAACTGGTACATGGGGTCGATGCGGCCCATGTCATTGAGCACAAAAAACAGAACTGACGCCCGCTGCGCGCATGGCCGGTAAGCCTGGGGTGGGGAATGTCCGAGTCAGGCCATGGAAGGGCATGGCACAGAGAAGGGGGTCAGGGGAGGAGCCCCCAAACCAACTCGATTGCATTGCTTCTTGGTGACTAGCCCTGTTGGCTAGCAGGGCACAGAGCTCACCTCTCGGGCCGTGTCAATGTTGATCTCCGTGGTTTCACTGGTCTCTAGTTGTTCGGTCACCTCCATGGCAGTTACTTTGGAGGTCTGCAGAGTGTTCACCAGCTGCACGTCATCCAGCAGGGAACCTGTGGCCTCATTCAGCAACCTGGGGGAAGCCACGGGGTTAGGGGTAGTGGTGGGAGGGTGGGACCCCTTGTCAGCCCCAAGGGATGCTGGCTGCACTGCAAGGTAACCAGCAGGGTTCTAGCCAGAAGTGGACCCAGGCCACAGTGGACGGGCTAGGCAAGGTCTCACCGGAGGATCTCGTCCTCCAGCTCCTTGAGCTTCCTTTTGCCGGCAGCGATATTGATGACCAGAGAGTCCTTTTGCTCCTCCAGTTCAGGTCGCTCCTTCCGAACCACAATGCCCAGTAGTTGGGCCTCCAGGCCCTGGGGAGCACCAATACTCATGGTGAGGGGCTCATCACTGCTATGACCTTCACTCTTCTCATCCCTTCCTCCTAAGACGCGATCCCCAGCTGCCCAACATAAGCTTTGCCTTTTTCTCATTCTTTCCAAACTCTGCAGCCCTTCCTGCTTCATCCCACCCACCTGTTCTTTAACAGCAAAGTTGACAATGGTCGTCTTGGCTGAGGTCTCGGGGCTGTAGTGGGGGTTGGAGAGCTTGGTGGTGATGTAGAAACGGAAATCAGGATTGTATTCCACCTCCTTGTCTCCAATGCGCATCAGCAGCCGACCACCTGTGTCCACAGGAGGGACAGGGACAAGAGCAAGGGTAAGGGCCCCGTGTGATGTGGTAAGAGCCCACCCACCTACTCCCCACCACCATCCAGTGACAGTGACTCAGCCTGTCCTAGAGGCCCCAGCCTGGGGCTGTCTGAGGGGAAGGACAGGTAAGTAGAGGACACACCCTTCCCACCTAGGGTCCCACAGTCCAGCCCCATTATAACCCCAGGCCCTGACCAATTCGAGCCACAGATTTGTTGAGCACAGGATTGAGTGTGGGGTCCAGATATTCCTGCACATTCTGGAGCAGCACTGGGCGTCCAAACTGAATGGCCTTTTCTAATATTCGAAGATAATCGCTCATCTGAAGGTCAATGATCTCTAAGCCCTAAAGAGTGAGGGGGAAGATGGGAACGCTGAAGATGTAAGAGTGACAGTGGTCCAAGGGCAGGACTTCAGGAAGAGACAAGGCTTGGAAAAAGATTGTGTGGGGGGGACAAAGCCAGCTCCCAGACTTATACCTGAGTTCCTTCCATGTTCTTAATCCATTTCAGGGCCTGGGCCTGAGGATCGATCATCAGTGCCCACCTGAAGGGGAAGAACAGGTCAGAAGGCAGGCCCTGCCCCTGCCCTGCCTCCCCTCCCACTCCCAGCAACATCTTCACCTATTGCCTCGGGTGACAATAATGCCATTCTCAGTGGAGAAGGCATCTGAAGGCAGCCCTTGGATGTTCCAGTCCCGGACTTTGGTAGGATTGGTCAGGAAGCTGTCGATGGCAAAGCCAGGTGAGCAAGGAACCTGAAGCTCCCAGATCTGGGGAGACACAAGCCCCAAACTTCAACCTAAAGATCTGTGTCTGGATCTGGTCTCAGAGCCCATTTCAAGAGCTTCTTACCACACCTGAGCCCCAACTTACCTTTTTTTTTTTTTTGGCAGTTTTTGGCCAGGGCTGGGTTTGAACCTACCACCTCCAGCATATGGGGCTAGTGCCCTACTCCTTTGAGCCAAGTTGAGCGTCGCCCCCAACTTACCTTCTTGATCCAGATTTGGTTGACAATCTCATCCCGGTAGTTGGTCAGGAAGGGACCCATGTAGGATAGGAAGGCAGCTGCCAGGAGACAGTCGCCCACCAGGTAGCCCAGGTCCTCCTCCAGGCCCTAGTGGACAGGAGGGAGGGGTAAGCCAGCGAGGCCCCCAGCTCTCTGGGACACAGTTGGAATGCATTGGTAGGCACATTCCTCCGGACGCTATCTAGATCAAAGAGATTCTTCCCCTCACCCAACCTCTGCCTCAGAACTCTAACCTGGTTCTAATTACTTTTGAGTTCCCCATCTCTAACAGCAGTGTTTACATTTTGGTGATAAGGCCTGACCCTTTTTGCAAAGCCAGGAACTCACTGAGGGTAAGAGACAAGATGTGCCATGTCTGTTTTCTATCAGGTCGGTGGAGTGTATCTTGAGTCCCTGTGTGTGCTTGGCAGCTCTCCCTGAACACTGAAGCAGATCCCTGATGGTGCAGATAAGAACAGGAATGGGAGGAGCTCCCACTCCCCTATTCTTGAAGTTCCCTACACCCAAGCGTCCCTCTTGTCCCTCTTTTCCTGACAGTCTCTCAACCTACAGAGGATGGGTTTCTCTGAACTGGGGAGCAGAGTGAAAGGAGGTAGAAGGGGCCCCACCTTGACTGTCTCCTCCCAGCGGGCCTTCTCTCCAGCCAACCCAGACACCAGCATCCCAGCTCGCTCCAGCTTCATCTCCATCTCTTCAGACTTCTTGCGAAGCTCCTCCTTCTGGGCCAGCTTCTCATCATACTGTTTCTTCAGCATCTCCAGTTTCTCAGCCACCTGGGAGGAATCAGAGTGCCAGGCATCAAACACAGTGCTGAGGCCAGACTGTTCTGATTCAAACCATGACTCTGCCACTTTGTAGCAGCATGACCTTGGGTAAATTAATCTCTTTGAGCCTCATTTTCCTGGTGTGTAAAATAAGGATAATAGCTACCCTGTAGGGTTGTCACAAGGAGCAAATGAAATCAAATATATGTAATGAGATAAGTTTCTTATCTTCTACTTTTCTTCTACTGCCCTTTCCTAGAGCCCAGAAACTACTCAGTAATAAAACTCATGGCTGAGTAGAAAACAGCCCTCTTGAAGCATCAAAAACTGCACAAAATGTGTTGGCAAAAGAAGGCCAGATAGCACGAAAATGACTGTCACTCCATACCAGAGGCCACACCTAAGATGGAATCTCAAAAGAGGAATGGTGGTGATCTTGGCTGAGGTCTCTGGGCTGTAGTGGGGGTTGGAGAGCTTGGTGGTGATGTAGAAACAAAAATCAGGATTGTATTCCATCTCCTTGTCTCCAATGCGCATCAACAGCTGACCGCCTGTGTCCACAGGAGGGGCAGAGGCAAGAGCAAGGGCAAGAGCAAGGGCAAGGGCCCATGTGACATAAAGGCCCACCCACTCCCCACCAGCATCCAGGCTCAGCGCCTGTAGCTCAGTGGCTAAAGCGCCAGCCACATACACCAGAGCTGGTGGGTTTGAACCCAGCCCAGGGCCTGCCAAACAAGAGGAATACAAAGCTAAAAATGAGCTGGGCATCCATAGCACAGTGGTTACAGCGCCTGCCACATACACCGAGGCTGGCAGGTTCAAACCCACCCGGGCCAACTAAACAACAATGACAACTGCAACAACAACAACAAAATAGCCAGGCGTTGTGGCGGGCGCCTGTAGTCCCAGCTACTTGGGAGGCTGAGGCAAGAGATTCACTTAAGCCCAAGAGTTTGAGATTGCTGTGAGCTGTGATGCCACAGCACTCTACCAAGGGTGACATAGTGAGACTCTGTCTCAAAAAAAAAAAAAAAGCTAAAAATGAACCCAAGAGCTGTTAGAAAGAGGAAGAGGGAAATCAGTCAAGTAAAAGAACCCTATGATCATACTCTTTTTTTGCTAGCACGACCTGGGCTGATGCCCAGAAAGTGAGTCTCAGGGCACTTATGATAGAGGCACGTTCTGATATGACGTGCACAGGCCGAACCAGTTGGTAAATATTCTTATGTTGCCTTTGATTATATGTTTTCTCCTTCAGATGTTCGTATTGGCGGAAGGTGTATCTCTCATATTTTCTGTCTTTTTATATCACATTCCTTGACTCTATCTTCCCACCCTTAAATTGAATATCATACTTTGATAATTTTTGAATTTCCCAGAAATCTTTCTTTTTCTATGTTTAGACTTTCCACCTTACCATTCTACTCCTGTTTTATGGATGCAATTTCTTCTTTAATCACTTTTGGGTGATACCATTTAAGTCTGCTTTTTTTTGTTTTATTTTATTTATTTATTTATTGAGATAGAGTGTTACCCTATGTAGAGTACTGTAGTGTCATAGCTCACAGCAACCTCTGTTCTTGGGCCTGAGAAATCATTCTTGCCTCTGCCTCCCAAGTAGTTGGGACCACAGACATATGCCATTATGCCCAGCTAGGTTTTTTTTTTCCTATTTTTTTTTTTTTTTGAGACAGAGCCTCAAGCTGACACCCTGGATAGAGTGCTGTGGCATCACAGCTCACAGCAACCTCCAATTCCTGGGCTCAAGCGAGCCTCTTGCTTCCGCCTCCCAGGTAGCTGGGACTATAGGCACCCGCCACAACGCCAAGCCATTTTTTTTGGTTGCAGCCATCATTGTTGTTTGGTGGGCCAGGGCTGGATTGGAATCCGCCAGCTCAGGTGTACGTGGCTGACGCCTTAGCCTGTTGAGCCACAGGAGCCAAGCCTTCTTTGTTTTTTTTTGAGGCAGAGTTTCACTATGTCACCCTAGTAGAGTGCTGTGGTGTCACAGCTCACAACAACCTCTAGCTCTTGGGCTTAAGTGATTCTCTTGCCTCAGCCTCCTGAGTAGCTTGGGCTATAGGCACCCTTCACAATGCCCAGCTATTTTTTTGCTGCAGTTTGGCTGGGGCTGTGTTCAAACCTGCCACCCTCTGTAAATGGGGCTGGTGCCCTACTCACTGAGCCACAGGTGCCGCCTATGCAGTTGTTATTGTTGATTTTAGCTGGCCTGTGCTGGGTTCGAACCCTCCAGCCTCGGTGTATGTGGCCAGCGTCCTACCCACTGAGCTGCGAGTGCCTCCTTTTTTTTTTTTTTAAGACAGAGTCTCATTCTGTCACCCTAGGTAGAGTGTTGTGGCTACATCATAGCTCACAGCACCCTCAAACTCTTGGGTTTGAATGATCCTCCTGCCTCAGTCTCCTGAGTAGCTGGGACTATGGGTAGCTGTCACAACATGAAGCTAGTTTTTGTATTTTTAGTAGCGATGGAGGTCTCACTTTTGCTCAGGCTGGTCTTGAACTGCTCAGCTTACATAATTAACCTGCCTACACCTCCCGGAGTGCTAGGATTATGGCCAAATACTTTCTCAGTGTTGTGTTTTCTATCTCTTTGAATTGTCTCTTCCTGGAGAATCTCGACATTATAGGGAATCTCGACATTATAAATGGTGGTGAGTACAGGGTCTCTTATCACTTTTAGAGTCTAATGTTTGTGGAAATGTATATTAGTTTCCTAAAGTTGCTGTGACAAATCACTACATATAGTGGCATGAAACAAAATGAATACAAATTATTCTCTTATAGTTCCAGAAGTCAGAAATCTGCAATCAGTTTCTCTGGGCCAAAGTCAAGGTGTCAGCAGCTCTTTCCAGAGGCTTCAGGACGGATGCTGTTTCCTTGCCCTTTCCAAGTTCCAGAGGCTGCCCACTTCCTTTGGCTCATGGCCCTCTTCCCCCATCTTCAAAGTGACCAGCATAATATCTTCAAATGTCTGTCTCTCTGTCCTTCTGCTCCTGTTGTCACACTGCCTTCTGTCTATTTCCTTTTGTATTGCTCTCAAAAGGACTTCCGTGATATCAGTCCCACCAGGTAACATTCACAGGTTCCAGGGATTAGGCTGTGGACATATTTGTGAGCTAATTTTCAGTTTACCACAGGCTAATCCAGGATAATCTCCCTACCTCAAGATCTTTATTTATTTACTTATTTATTTTTTTGAAACTGGGTCTTACTCTGTCGCCCCAGCAGTGCAGTGGCATTGTCATAGCTCAATTAAACCTCAGTCTTTTTGGGTCCAGTGATCTTCCTGCTTTAGCCTCCCAAGTAGCTGGGACTATAGTCTGGTCCCATCACACCATGTTACTTTTTCTATTTTTAGGAGAGACAGGGTCTTGCTCTTCAGACTAGTCTGAAACTGCTGATCTCAAGTAATCCTCCCATCTCAGCCTGGCAGAGTTCTGGGATTACAGGTGAGCCACATCTTTTTTTCTTTTTTTCTTTTTTTTGCAGTTTTTGGCTGGGGCTGGGTTTGAACCCTCTACCTCCAGTATTCAGCTGGCACCCTACTCTTTTGAGCCATAGGTGCTGCCGCCCTGGTGAGCCACTGTTTGGCTAAGATGTTTAACTTGATTCAGTCTGCAATTTTGCCATATAAGGTGACATTCACAGGTTCCAGGGATTAGGCTGTGGACATATTTGGGAGGTATTTTCAGCATACCACAAACTGTAGGGTCCATGAGGAGAAGTGACAAGTCTGCTTGGTCACCGCTTACCACCAATGGCTTGCACAGTGTCTGGCACATGGTCCATTTATCATGTTTATTAGTCAGACTCATGAAAACTGCAATCTTTTTCCAGAAAGATATTACATTATGCTTAACATTTACAGGGTTCTCAGATTATTTGAAGCCAACACATGGACCCCATGTCAAGCATCCCTAACCTAGAATTCTAGAATGTCTGGCTGCAGCTGAAACACTAACACTGCAGAAACTTATTCTAAGCAGCGGTTCTCAACCTGTGGGTTGGGACCCACAGGAACTGTACTAAAGGGCCGGGGCTTTAGGAAAGTTGAGAACCAATCTAAAGCAAATTGATTTTACACTCGCGTCGCTTGGGCGCGCTGGGCAGCAGGTGGCGCTCCCGTCCTCCTCAACGCCCAGCTTGCTCCACTGAGAGCACTGCTCTCGGCTTGGCGGCGGAGCGGTCTCGGTCACTGCGGTGTCTAAAGAACTATTTCCCAGCCTCTGCACGTATAGAGGAAGGATGCTGGCTCCTAAAGGCAAGGTGCGGCCCCAGGAGGTTCTTCTTGCCTGCTGCACACTGCTGGAGACGCAGGGGCACAGTTGGCTGAGCCCGCCCGACAGATCCACGCACCTGGGCCCGGGCAGGCGGGTCGGAGCTCCAGGCAACTACAGAAAACACCACACCAAAACCCAAAGGCAAATATTTCTGAGCCTGCCAAAAAGGAGACTGAAACTTCTCTTCGAGATTTAAAAGGCATGCAAACAACTGCAGTTTGGTTTCTGGAAACCGGCTTCTTAAAATATTGCCTTTTGCCTTTAGGCCAGGCCCCTTTCTAGCTGGAGGCAAAGTGTGGATGTGAACCACCGAGGAGGTAACAGGTTAGATGCGAGGCTTAACTTTCTCTGCAGTCATCCTGGGCCCTGAGAAACTAAAGCAGAGGGCAGACGTAAGTAGCATCTGCAAGCAGCCCTGTCAGACCCTGGCAAAGAGAGGAAGTTGGGGTCCAAATCAGCGATTAGGAAAGTGGGTCCCCGAAGTTAGTAGGCGCCACCTACAGGGGAGTGAACCTTTGCAAGACCGACAGATGTTCCTCAAATTACGGTGGGGCCACTTGTCCATAAACCCACTGTTAAGTGGAAGATTGCAAATTGATCCATCATAAGTCAGGGACAGTCTATGCAATTCTTCTCAAAATCTGGTCCATGTATCAACTGCATCATTTCCTAAAAATGCTGAGTCTTTTTGTGATCAGCCACTGTTAACCTGAATGGCCATTTCATTCAGGGTGCTGCTGGTCAGGCCTTGGCAAGGCCGGATGAGTCTATGTGCTGACATCTGGAGATTGTTTATTCACTTCCAAGGCTATTGCCATAGATAAGTTGGGGAACTGGACTCTAAGCACCCAGGGTACTCTACACCCAGTGAAGTGTTGACTACCTATAAATTTTTAGAATAAAAATGCTTTGAAGATATAACCTCGTGTTGTGTAACTTGTAACCTATGAGGGCAAAATCACATGACTTATCCTATGATGAGTAATAACATTGCTCATACTTTTACTGTGAGAATAAAAAGTAACAAAGAGAAAGAGGGCAGAGCAGTTCTTGGAGAAGGTATCTCCCTGTTCTCTGGAATTGCTGGCTTTTCTGTAAATAAAAATGAAACTTATAACCTCTTATCCACTTCCCCAATGATTGGCTTGGATGACAGGTAGACAGACTCTTCGGACCGGCTGACATTACCCCTGGTTGGAGGGGTTGAAAGTGGTGACTATGACTATGTGGGTTTTTTGTTTGTTTGTTTGTTTGTTTTTTAGAGACAGAGTCTCACTTTATTGACCTCAGTAGAGAGCTGTAGCATCACAGCTCACAACAATCTCCAGCTCTTGGGCTTAGACGATTCTCTTGCCTCAGCCTCCTGAGTAGCTGGGACTACAGGTGCCCGTCACAACGCCTGGCTAGATACTCAGTCTTAGAAAAATAAATCTTACTATGTTATAAAACCAGACTCTTGAAAACACAAAAGTCTTAAAATCACAGAATAATACTATAGAATAATAAATGTCAATACATTATCAACTCTTAAAATAGTTGTTTTGGCATTCTGAATCTTAAAATCTCAGGATGAGAAACCCACCTTCCCACACTCTTCGCAGTGATTAGGAGAGAAAGGAGACTCTCTTAATGACAAACTCACTTTCCCACACTCTTTGTAGTGATCAAGGAAAGAAAGAGGACTTACAAGCAAACCTGGTGCTCCTACAGGACCTCCACTTAGCCCCTGTCCTTAGTGGTAAAATAAAACCTCAGCATGTTTAGTGTTGTTGATCACTTGCCACCTCTCCACTGTTGAACAGATATTGATGTTGTAAATGTCTTGTAGAGCATTGAAATTTGCTTCCCTTTAACTTTCTCCAATGCCTCCGGGTCACCAAAAATAAGAAACCTACCCCTTACCCATATATTTCAGAGTGGAGCTTCTCATAGTGATAACTTCATTTAATAGGAGGACTTTAAAGCCAGAATAGGCTTCATAACACCAAAAAACTGACTCAGAGTTTTGACTCTTGGGTTCCTAGTTAAGAGAGGAGATGTTTGCTTTTCCCAACAGAGAAGTGTCAGGGGACAGCCACCCTAAGACACAAAGCCTGGTTCATTCTCATTGCTTGTCATCTAAAAACTCTGCCTACCTTTTTAGAGGGGGACCCCCTAGGCCAGTTTGGTATCAGCCAAGTTGGGGATGAGTGGAGGATTTCCTCAAGGAAGACCCTGGACCGTGAGCACACAGCCAAGTACCTGCTCAGAGTCACAGCGTCCGATGGCAAGTTCCAGGCTTCGGTCACTGTGGAGATCTTTGTCCTGGACATCAATGATAATAGCCCACAGTGTTCACAGGTGAGAGCCTAGTGAGGCGTAGGATGGGAGGTGGAGACAAGCAAGGCAGAGTGAGGGGCAAGAGAAAGGAGTGGCCCCAGGATGCCAACTCTGAGGCTGGCCATCACTGACCTCTCCTGCTTTCACGCCACACTAGCCCCAGCTGGTTTCATTACTGCCCTGAGGGGAGGGACAATTTTAGGTAATATCTTGACTCCTTACAGGGATATACCAAGCTGTTCAGGAATCATAGTCCCCTCCCCCCTTGCATTCTCTGTAAATGGCCACTTCTTCACAAAACATATCCAGAAATAAAGTGACATATGCATTCTCCAAATATGGTGTGCCATGTCCAGTGGGCACCCCTCCAGTGCTCAGCTTGTTGACTTGGCTCACCGTAATCAAACATGTCCATAGGACCTGCCCACACACACACCCCTCCCCCATCCCATATCTGTGTACCCCCATCTGCTTGGGTAATACAGCCCCATGTGGATGCCCTCCTTCAGCTTCTACACAGACACTAACACGTAGACAGGGCAGGTACAGCTGGGCAAGCATCCTTTCCTGAGGACCTCATGTAATTCAATTTGGAATTTCCCATAGCAACAAATGTTGAGTGGTGTGTGTGTGTGTATTAAAAGAACTGTGTTCCTAGAGGACATAAACCCCCTCACCATTCTCATGGAGCTTTGCTTTTAAACATATTTTTTTAAAACACAGTCACAGTAATTTTTAACTTTGGGAGAATTTACATAATTTCAAAGTTTGCAGATAAATTTAATGTCTCAAAATAGCATAATTCATATTATATTTAATATTAAATCCAGCCATTCAGTATATATATGTAAAGGCACACTTATACATACTCACAAATATACACATATGAAGTCAGACAATGAAGTTCATGAACCCATCCCTGAAAAAGTGCTACATACCTCATTGCTGAGTGTCACTAAGGTCACCTTCAATGTACTCCCCTTGGGAAGCTATGCACCGACTCCAGGACCTAGTCCACTCTCAAAGCAAGTTTAGAAATCTTTTTCTGGAATGGCTATCAGAGCTGTCATCCTACAAGTTTGGACAACTAAGTTTGAGAACTCATTCTAGAAAAAGTGCTTTGATGGGTGAACTAGGCACTGGCATTGGTGTATAACTTCCCAGGCGTACTTGGAAGGTGACCATAGTGATAGTGAGCAATGAGGCATGTAGCACTTTTTCTGGAATGAGTTTGTGAACTTAAATGTCAGATCTTATATATAAAAGATCATCTACAACCCTAGATACATAGGCAAATACCTATACACACATACATATATACCTACGTACCTACTATATTCATGCATATACGCACCCACAGATGCAAATGGACATATGTAATTCATACAAACATACTTACGTATGCCTTTGCATATAAACTGTGACTTATTTGCATATTTGCACATATACCCTTTAGCACATAAATACATACATCCCATCACCTTTTCTTCCTTTGCTTTTATACATGCCAGTAACATAAAAGCATAGTAAAAAAAGAGAGAGCCTGACCTCAGAAGGGCAGCCTTTTGGGGGAGAACAAAGGCCACCTTCTTTCTCTTTCCCTTTGGCCATCCTTACAAGCAGCCTCCATCCTCCCCATTCTGGGAGAGGCATGGACCTGGCTCACCCTGGCCTTCCTAGGAAAGGTCCATAGTGTCATGAGAGCCTGGGTAAAGAGGCCTGGGGCATCAGCTCCACACAGCCACCTGGCACAAAGCTTTCCCCCAGAGCAGGCATGGGGTCTATGTTTGCCCACACCCTGCTGTAGTAGAAATTGGATGTGCGGAAGCTGGGCCAAGAGCCAGCCACTGAAGGAAAGCTGAGTTCTCAGGGATCTCCAGCCTTCCCCCTGTGCCACAAGAGTACCTGAAGTACCATGTGGATGCTGGGTCCAGACCTGACTCAAAGGCCAAGAGTCTGTCCTGGAAGTGTGGGCATGTCCAGGGACAGCAGGGCCTCACCACAGAGGTAGGGCATGGCCTACAGTGGCTTGACCTGACACCCTCTGGTCAAAGCCATTTCACCCACCTCATCTGGCAAGCTGCAAGAAGGGCCTGTGGAGGAGGCAGTAGCAGGTCCATTCAGCTCAGGGTGTGGGCTTGGGATGGTGAAACTTATTCCCTGCTCATTCTTCCTCTTCTGACTTATCCTTTTGTCATTCTCTTCTTGTTTTTTAATCCCCATGTTCTTTGCATATTTCATTTTATTCTGCTTCCTTCAGTTACCTCCCTCCTTCTCTGTGCTTGTCTCTCTCTCTGTCTGTCCACGCTCAGTCTCTCCCCCTCTCTGTCTCTGCCTCCCCTTCTCTGTCTGTCTGCTGCTCTCTGGATTTAGGTGCAGCTCCCACAATCTACCTCTTCTTTATCCTTCTGTCTCCAGCTTCTCTATACTGGCAAGGTCCGTGAAGATGTATTTCCAGGACATTTAATTTTGAAGGTTTTTGCCACAGACTTGGACACTGACACCAATGCTCAGATTACATACTCTCTACATGGCCCTGGGGCACAAGAATTCAAGCTGGATCCTCATACAGGTAGGTTTCCTGAGCTGCAGGATCAGCCAAGACTTATTTGCTGAATACCGGATGCTTGGTGCCGCAATAGACGGACAAGCAGCGACTCACTTATCTATTCATATAGATAGAATACAAACATATATTGGCACTATTTGCCAAGCAAGGTACCAGATGCTGGGGGCATAATCAAAAGACAAAATCTGGATATTTGCAATCCAGTGGGAAATGGAGTCATTGAGCCAGTGGTTTGAAGCATGCTGCGTTAAGAAATGCAGGGTGCTATGGAGATTAATTTTATTCTTTTTCTTTTCTGGGCCCAGTTGACACCTTGGCCTTCCTTCCTTCCTCCTCTTCTGTTCCTATGTTGGTATTTGACAGCAGAACTTGATGTGGGCTGGGGAATGGGGTTAAGTAAAGCTTCCCTGAGGAAATGCCGTTTTATGTGAGACTTAAGGACACAGAGGATTTAATACCATATAAGGGAGTGGTAGGAAAGGGCATTCAAGGCAGAAAGAGAATTTATATATGGACACTGTGAGCTGTGAAACCACGGCACTCTACCTAGGGCAATACAGTGAGACTCTGTCCAAAAAAAAAAAAAAACAAAGAAAAAAGTATGCACATCTGAGGAGCTGACAGAGGGCCAGAAATTGGTGCCCAGAGAGGTAGGAAAGAGAGCAAAAGATGAGGCCCTGGGCCAGGCAGGACCAAATTCCACCTTTATAGCCATGGAGGACTTAGGCAGGTGAGTTTCATGGTCAAAGACATGAACTCAAGGTATTTAGGCTGCAAACTGGGGATAAAACCTCACAGGACTGTGGTGAGGCTCACAAGTGATAAAGTAGATGGGAGGCCCAGGCCAGGTCTGGTGTGTAGTAAGAGCCCAGCAGATGTAGTTGCTATTGCCACTGTTACTAGTTAGTTAGGGGCCTGAGTGGAGAGTGGAAGCAGAGGGCCCTGCAGGCGAGGCTGAAAATTCCCAGGGGAGGCTGGTCTGTGAGCACCCAGAAGAGCAGCCCACCCACCAGGGTGGGATTCCTATCCTGCTAGCACAGGGGAAGGTGTGTGGGTGGGTGGGCAGCACAGAAGGCCCAAGTCACAAGGGCCAGCTGCTAACACTTGGCTTGGATCCAGAAGCTCAGAGCATAACTTGGAGATTCCTGAACAGGAGGCTGGCAGGGGAGACTGGAGTCTCAGGCAGCTGTCTGGGTGGATAGGAGACAAATTTGTCCTTCCTGACCCCAGCATGGGCATGCTGAGTGACCCACACAGGTCACCTAATCTTTCTCTGCTGCTATTTGTTCAGCTGCAAAATGATCAGTGAGGACTTTAAAAAAACTGGGCAATTTTTTCTGAATATGGAAATATATGCTCATGGTATAAAATTCAAAGAATGTGGGTATGTGTTAAGCCGAGACTTCAAAGTCTGCATATTACCCTTCCCCTAAAGACAAGAACTCTTGGCGTGTGTTCTGTCAGACTAATTTTCTATGCATTTCTAAAATCTCTGTATAATTATTTCATGAAAATGCAATGCTACTTTGTAGCTTGCTTTTCTTCACTTAGCAATATTTTGAAACTCCATCATAATTCATTTTTAATTATGTGGTATTTTACTGTATTTTAACCAGTCCCTTTTTGAAAAACAAATAGGATGATTCCAGTATGTTGCTATTATAAACAATGTTGCAAAGAATATCCTAATATGCATATATTTATCTTTGAGTTATTCTATACGAGATATATATATTCCTGAAGTGAAACTATAAGCCAAAGGATAAAAACATTTTATATGCTGTTAGGAATTTCCTGATTGTCCTTTAAAAATGTCGTGCCTGTTTGTAGCTTGTTGGTGATCTTAAACTGGTGATGGTGGTGATGGAGTGTGGTTGGGAGAATTAATAGGTGGGTGGGCATAGGGGAATACAGGCTGAAACTTTTCTGGCTGTGTTGTCCTCGTCTTGCTGTTGCAAAAGTCCATGTAGCTCGGTTTGTCTCCTGTAGCTTTCTAGGGGACACATGCTAGGATAATGTCCCCAAAAGAAAGCTCAGCTTTTGTTATTTCTCCCACCAGGAGAGCTGACCACTCTCACAGGCCTAGACCGTGAGAGGAAGGATGTGTACAGCCTGATTGCCAAGGCAACAGATGGAGGTGGCCGCTCATGCCAGGCAGATGTGACTCTTCATGTGGAAGATGTGAATGACAACGCCCCACGGTTCTTCCCTAGCCACTGTGCTGTGGCGGTCTTCGACAACACCACAGTTAAGACCCCAGTGGCTGTGGTATTTGCCCGGGATCCTGACCAAGGTGAGTCTGAGAAGGATTGGAGGCCACTGCCTCTGTTCTGCTATTAGCTGCTGGGTTACTTTGGGCAAGGGTCTGGCTCTCTCTGGGTCTCTCTGGGACTAGCAAGGACTGTGCATCCTTGTTAAGCCAGTGGTCACTTAAGAATATTTGACCACAAACTGCATACCTGTCACTGTGTGACAAATGATTTTAGCAGCGTTTGGAGGCAGGCACAAGGCATTTCAACATCATTGTTTCTCCTCTGCCACTTAGACCTGGGGACCTTTCAATACTGCCATTTAACTTCAAGGTTACTTTGAACACAAACAATAAAAAACGTACCAGTCAGAATTATCCAACTTTGATTTTTTGGCCACAAGGAAGAAACTTTTTGGCACAAATCCCATTAACCCTATTAAATTACTTGATTAGGCTCATGCCACCAATCCCAGCACCATAGGAGCCTAGGGAGGCTTGCAGTGAGCTATGATGATGCCACTGCACTCTAGTCTGAGTGACAGAAAGAGACCCTGTCTCTGAATTAATTAATTAATTCTTTGATCAATTTTCTGTATGGCGAAGTTGAACCATTTTCAAAGTTTTACATTTTAATTTCGATGATATTATTTTCATGGGTTTCTTTCTTTTTTCTTTCTTTCTTTTTTTTTTTTTTTGGAGACAGAGTCTCACTATATTGCCCTAGGTAGAGTGCCTTAGTGTAACAGATCACATGAACCTGAGATCCTTGGGCTTAAGTGATTCTCTTGCCTCAGCTTCCTGAGTGGGACTACAGGTGGCCACCACAATGCCTGGCTATTTTTTTATTGTAGTTGTCATTGTTGTTTGGCAGGCCCAGGCCAGTTTCAAACTCTCCAGCCTGAGAGTATGTGGCCAGTGCCCTAGCTGCTGAGCTACAAGTGCCAAGCCAATGGGTTTCTTTTCCTTTTAAAATTTACAAGGAAAATTGGATTTATCTAAGAGTATTTGTGCCAATTATAGCTTCTGCTACCATCAAATGTTCTATTGTGGTTTATTAAAAAAAATACATACATATGTAGTGGTTGATGATGATATATATATATATATGTAGTGGTTGTATATGGTTGATTTTATGTGTGTGTGTGTGTGTGTGTGTATGGAGAGAGAGAGTTCAATTTTCCTGAGTCAAATTTTATAATTCAGACAGGGTAAAATAATGCCCTCAAGGTCAAAGTAGCCAGATCAACATAGGAAAATATTAATGATAATAAAAGTGGGATCAAAATATTCTGCTTTCTTGACACCAGCAGAGTAAAATTAAGACTTCCTAGAGGAAGCGATTTTTAGTTTGACATCAAAAGAGGAAAGAGATTTTGGAAGGATGCAGGGGTTCTAGAGAGTTCCACAGTCAGTGCAAAGGCAGGATAGCTGCACTTGGGAAATGAGTGTGTGTGTGGGGGGGGCGTGTAACAAATGCAAGTAGACAGACTTGTTGGAGATGCAGATCTGGCTTTGATAAGATAGATCCTAAATACATCAGAGCTGGAGCGACCCATAAGCCATTTCATCTACCCCCCCCCAATCCAATGGCTATAAGGCTCTGTAAGTGCTCAATTAGCCACTGCATGCACACCTCCAGGGTAGGAAGCTCCCTGCTTTCTAGTGAGGCCCTTCCTTCAAGCACTACTTCCTTGGACACCTGTCAGTCCTGGTCCTGCCCTCTGCACTCACACAGATCTTCTAGAGCCCTTATCCACCACAGCCCTTCTGACACTCGGAGATGAGCACTACCTGCCCTGGCCTCAGTCTTCCTTTCCAGGTGAAGATCCTAAGTTCTTCAATCACATGATTTCAAGTCCACCTTCCTTCTAAGACTCATCCTCTTGCCTTGAACCCGTTTACTGTTAATCTTTTGCAACGATCATTCTAACGCAAATATTCCAGGTGTGGCCTGATCACCACCCCCCTTTCTCTTAGAAAAATTACGGTCTCTTTGTAGAAATACATACATATGTCGGGGGTGCAGTTATGGATGTAAATTTAACTCTTATCATAGGCAGTTCCTGCCATAATTCCACCAAAGGATGTGTACCCCATATCTGTGTGAGATGTGAGGCCCTTAGGCTCAGGGCCTGTGTTCATCCCACTGAGAAAGAACCTTACAGCGAGCAGTAAACATTGGCATCTTGCATACACTGTGGCAGTTACACAAGTCAACTGCTTCAACTGGTACTTAACCAAGGAAAATAATACTATCTGAGCCAAAGCTGAAGAAACACTAAGTGTTTTGATTTGCTAAGAACTTCCATGAGTGGGTTTGTTTTCTTAACTTTTCCCTTTGACTTAATCACAGACTCGTAGGAAGCTGCAGAATGAGTACTGTTGAGTGTACTCTTCACCCAGCGTCCCCCAGGGCAGCACCTCATCTAGCTCTAGCGTAACTTTCAAACCAGAAAATTGACATTGGCACATGGCTGGTAGCTAGAGTACAGGTCTTAGTCAGATTTCACCAGTAGTTCTATGCAGTAACATTCCAGGTACAGACTGATGTAAAGAACACCACACTCAGGATACAGAACTACTCTATGATAAATAACCAAGGAACCTGCCGCAGGTGGTTTTATCTTGCACATTTTTCAATTATGAGTATCAGCCGACATTGAAGCCCAATCCCCACCTTACATTTTTGGATGGTTTGATAGGTATGCAGACCAGGCTGCCATCCTCCCCCACCCCCCCACAGACATCCCTCTATCTCAGTGAGGAACCCAGTGCCGCCAGCACTAGGAATCCTTGAGCGTGTCGGCAGCCCTCCTCGGAGCGTCCCTGCGCAGGCCGTCCTGCTGCAGGCAGGGTGAGGCTCCCTCAGTAAGACTCGCCCCATGGTCTCCCCGCAGGCACCAACGCCCAGGTGGTTTACTCTTTGACCGATTCTGCTGAAGGCCACTTTTCCATCGATGCTACCACTGGCGTGATCAGCCTGGAGAAGCCACTGCGGGTCAGGCCACAGGCCGCGCTGGAGCTCACGGTCCGCGCCTCTGACCTGGGCACCCCCATCCCGCTGTCCACGCTGGGCACCGTCACCGTCTCGGTGGTGGGCCTCGAGGACTACCTGCCGGTGTTCCTGAACACGGAGCACAGCGTGCAGGTGCCGGAGGATGCCCAGCTTGGCACGGAGGTGCTGCGGCTGGCCACCCTGACGCGTCCGGGGGCCGAGAACACGGGCTACCGCATAGTCAGCGGGAATGAGCAGGGGAAGTTCCGCCTGGACGCCCGCACAGGTGAGCCTGCGCCGGCGCCTGCCCAGCCCTCCACAGCGCTGGGTGCCGTCTGGGTCTCGGGAGGCCCTGGGCTCCTCACACGTGGGGCGCGTCTGCCCTGCAGACCTCCTTCGGCGGTTGCTCCCTCTCTGCCTGCCTCTCTCCAGGTTCTGGGCCCTTCTGCAGCACTGGGGCTGGCTTAGCTGGAAGCCTTCCTTCTTCCCCCACAGCCCCACCCAGGACTCTGTGCCCAGGACCCGCAGCAATCCACTCCCATCCCACATTTGTGGCTTCACGGTCTCAAGCAGGCCTCCCTCATGGGTGCAGAGGAATTCCTTTTGCTGGAATCCCGTGTTTAAGCAGCCCAGGAAAGGGGTGCCTGCTTCCTTCCTAGAGACCCCACTCCCTCCAAACATCCCTGCCCTCCTGGATCTTCCTTTCTTCTCATGAAGGGAGAAAGGACTAGGAAACCATCTCTCTTCTTCCCTCCTGGCCCCAGAGTCTAAGTCACTGCAGGGCCTCAGAGCTGCCCAGGTCAGCCTGTGTCTCGGCATGTTCCTCCCACAGCACCCCTGGAGTGGTGCTCTCCAACTTTCGAAACAACTGCCTTACCATTGAGCAGTAATAAAAAGGTTTTATTATGTCGATTTAAGAGATATTAAGAAATAGAATAGATCCCCATGCTCCCACCGTACAGCTTCAGTAATTATCAAGAGGCCAGTGTAGTTTATATTTATACTTCAGCCCCAAACCCACCCATCTTGCATTGTTTTAGAACAAATTACTTACATTGTTATCATTCCATTTGTAAAGATTTCAGTGTGTATGTCTCTAAATGATAAGAACTCTTTCTATAAACAAACCCACAATACACATCTATAAGATAACAATTCCTTAATGTCATCTAATATCCAGTTTTTCAAAATAACTCCATAAATGTCTTTTAGAAGTTGGTTTGTCAGCATCCCCAAAATGTCCACATATGATATCTTAATATAATTTCTGACATTTTCTTCCTCTTTATTTTCCCCTGCTATTTACTTAATAAAATATTTGAGTCACATCTGATAGAATTTTCCATACTTTGGATTTGTTGGCTGTATCTTTATAATGTCATATAGCAAAACCCCTGTAGACCTTATATTTCCTATTAATGACATTTGGATTTAAGGTCTTGGTCAGGTTCAGTCAACAATGCTTGATCAACAATGATTTATAGATGAAGCTGCCTCGTGTGGGAGGCACATAAGAGTGAATTGGCTCTTTTTTTCTGATGTTAAGATTAACAGTGAGAAGCTCGGCACTTGTAGCTCAAGTGGCTAGGGTGCCAGCCACATACACCAGAGCTATCGGGTTTGAATCCAGCTTGGGCCTGCCAAACAGCAATGCAACTACAACCAAAAAATAGCCGGGTGTGGTGGCAGGCACCTGTAGTCCCAGCTACTTGGAAGGCTGAGGCAAGAGGATCTGTTGAGCCCAAGAGTTTGAGGTTACTGTGAGCTGTGACACCATAGCACTCAACCCTGGGCAAAAGTAAGACTCTATCTCAAAAAAAGAAAAAAAAAAAAAAAGGATTGCGGCCATTTCAGATGTTGTCAACCTTATCCATTACAGATTTATTTATTTATTTATTTATTTATTTATTTCCTTCCTTCCTTCCTTCCTTCCTTCCTTTCTTTCTTTCTTTCTTCTTTTTTGGAGACAGAGTCTTACTATATTGCCCTTGGTAGAGTGCCGTGGCCTCACAGCTCACAGCAACCTCTACCTCTTGGGCTTAAGCGATTCTCTTGCCTTAGCCTCTCAAGTAGCTGGGACTATGAGTGCCCACCACAATTCCTGGCTATTTTTTGGTTGCAGTTGTCATTGTTGTTTCGCAGGCCTGGGCTAGGCTTGAACCCACCAGCCTCAGTGTATGTGGCCGGCACCCTACTCACTGAGCTATGGGCGCCAAGCCCATTATAGATTTCTTTATCAGGCTTCCTTGTAGTTGTTTCAGTAGCCATTGCTAATTATATTCTAGATATACTATTTCATAGAAGACTGAAAAATGGTGATTTTCTGACCCTATCATTCCTCATTCATTTACTAACTAAAGTCTTTTATAAAGAAGAGTTTCCATCATTAACTATTTGATTGGCTAGGAGCAGCAGAAAAAAATCCTTGCTCGTTCTTTCCAGTTTTCAGAATAATCATTTATTGAATGACTTTGAGTATCATGAAACTCAATTACCTAAAGTCTGTCATTTACTAGCTGGATATGGTTGGGTAAGTCACCTACCTGTCAGAGCATCAGTTGACTCACCCAGAAAATGGAAGTCACAGTTGTTCCTGCTCCATGAGGTTTTTATAGATCTAAATGAGATAAATTTAGCATTACAAAAATCAACGAAGGAAACAGGGGTGGTAGGAATGGTAGTAAATAAAATGAGAGGCGGCCGGGCGCAGTGCTGTAATCCTAGCACTCTGGGAGGCCGAGGAGGGTGGATTGCTTGAGCTCACAGTTTGAGACCAACTTGAGAAAAAGTCAGACCCCTGTCTCTACTAAAAATAGAAAAACTGAGGCAAGAGGGTCGCTGGAACCTGAGTTGGAGGTTGCTGTGAGCTATGACACCATGGCACTCTACCCAGGGTGACAGTTTGAGACTGTAGCCAAAAAAAAGAAAATGAGAGGCAATGAGGGGGTAGGAGAGGGAACAACAAATGGGGAGATAAAGGGTGAGGTGATGGAGGAGACACACCTCCCCTGGCCCTGTCCGGGGGGAGGGCTCAGATCCCCCAGTCCTCTGCCTCTGGGGTCGCAGTTGCCTCAGTGCTCCAGTCACTTCTTGTTTCTTCAGGGATCTTGTATGTCAACCAGAGCCTGGACTTTGAGACCAGCCCCAAGTACTTCCTGTCCATCGAGTGCAGTCGGAAGAGCTCTTCCTCCCTCAGTGACACGACCACCATTGTGGTCAACATCACTGATGTCAATGAGCACCGACCCAGATTCCTCCAGGGTCTGTACAGCACAAGGGTCTTGGAGAATGCCTTGCCGGGGGACGTCATCCTCACGGTAAGGATCTGCAACTTTGCTCATTGTGGGCATGGGCCCTGGGGTGGTTTCATATTTCACACACACATCCTCATCCCCAGTCATGGGTTAGCTTATTAAATTAACACACTATAGACTTGACTGTGACTTACAGTTACTCAGCCCAACAGTCTCGCATGAGAGATTGTCTCAGAGCTGTGTGACAAGAGGTTGGCCTGGGCTGGGTGAGCTATGATAGGAGAGGAAGGAGAAGAGACAGACCCCAGACAACTGCCTGACTCTAAAGCCTGGGAAGGCCTGGGTACAGTGAGGGACAAGGCACGACAGTGGGGCGGTGGGACAGGGACTGGGGGAACATCAGATAATACCTCTTTACACTTAAATATGTGATTTCTCCCTCCCTGAGTGGAGTGGAACCGTATTCTGTGCACCCACGCTGCTCTGCGGCCCCTCTCGTTCTGCCTTCCAGTCTCCTCCCTCCCACTCCTGGAGGTGCACCCTGTGCCCCACCCACACAGGAAGATGTCCTTTCCCCAGACATCCCCTGCACCTCCACTCCTCTGGGCTCACACTGTTTCCTTGGCCTGGAACGCCTGCCCCAATCTCCTCATCCTTCAAGGTTTCGTGAACCCTTTACTGACCTCCCCAGTGTGACGTATCACTGTGTTCTCTGTGTTCTTATAAGCCTGCTCATCCCTTGACCCCAATTATGATTATCTGTAAAATTAGACATTAAACTTTCCACAGACAGATTTATTTTGGCAAATCCTCTAGGACAGGACCTAGAACCCTGTCAGCATGAGTGAATGAATGAATGAATGAATGCTTTAGTCCACACTAGGATGTAAGGGAGGATATTCCCTTGCCAGGGACTGCTGTGGTCCAGAAACTGCCAACCCAATGGCAGTCGTTAGGGCAGGCACGTATCTGTCCTCTCCTCCATTCCCAGGGGCCAACCAACATTACCCTCTATCACAATCGCCCTCCCCACTGCAGGTGTCAGCAACTGATGAAGATGGACCCCAAAATAGTGCCATTACCTATAGCCTGGTAGAAGGGAACCAGCTTGGGCACTTCACCATCCACCCCAAGAAGGGGGAGCTGCAGGTGGCCAAGGCCCTGGACTGGGAACAGGTGAGTCATGAAGGAGGGCCCAGCCTGAGCTTATTAGATCAGAGACATGATCCTACCGCAGGTTTAGAGTATGAATCATGATCAGCAACCCATTCTTACACTTCTCCGTCCTTCAGAGTGTCTTCCATTTGTTTTCTCTATGGCATTGCTGTGGACTGTGAGGATAGAAGGAGAGGGACTGAATCACCCATAACCTTCCCTAGAGGAGCTCAGATGGCATCTCTATGACCAGGATCATTAGGTCATTAGAGGGACAGCTGCCATTTGAGACCCTGCTCTGTGCCAGACATCCTAAATAATGTATGTGCCCAACCCCCAGAATAATCCTAAAGGGTCTCTTTTCCACGGTCTCATAGCTAGTAAATTGTTGAGAAGCAAATCACTCCTATGCCTGTCTGAGTCCAGAACCTGAGCCCTAAAGTGCCATGCATGGGTAGTGGAGGTAGTCACAGGGAATTGTCTCCATCTTGTTTTTCTGAAAACATTAATAATGAACTGGGGGCAGAAGCCAGGGTCCTCATTGCTGACCTCTACCGGGCATCTTACAACAGACCTCCAGCTATTCCCTGAGGCTCCGAGTCACAGACAATGGGCAGCCCCCACTACATGAGGACGCAGACATCACTGTGCAGGTGGTTGATGTCAATGATAACCCACCAAGATTCTTCCAGCTCAACTACAGTACCACTGTCCAGGTAAGCTTGAGCCTTCTTCCCTTCATTTCTCTCCTACCAGAAGGTGTTCCTCAGTGGTATCAGTTCACCCAGATGGTGGCTGTGACTTTGCCACTGATATGTCTAAAGCCAACACCTGCTGAAAGGATCATGGAATTTAAGGTAATCAGGTACTGTGTTAGGCACTTCCATATCCATCTCACTGAAGGCTCACAGCAGCCATATGAAGTAGGAAGTACTCATTTTATAGATCTAGAATATGGAGGTGCAGAGTTAGAATATGGCAAACTTGGGATTTAAACCCAGGAAGTTTTCCAGATCCCAAGCTGTTTTTCACCATACTGATGATTTGCAAATAGGATTTAGAGAGGGCATTGGGATTCTATGAGGAAATGTCAGGGTTATAACAGGTGAAGGAGGGAAGAGAATGAAAGGGAGGGGGGAGTTCTGAGTCCTGTTATAAATCACCCAGGGTTGCTCCACTTTTACCTATGTTATGTATTATGGGTATGAATCCGGATACTTGGGCTATAAATAACAGATTCCTTGCCTAAAAGTATGTTAAATGACCAGGACTTACTCTTTCACATAATAAGAGGTCTGATGGAAAATTCCATTCCAGAATGAGTTATTTCAGTAGGGAAGTGATACTATAGCTTTGGGTTAACATCTTTGAAATTTCCTCATCTTCTCCCTCATGATAGTGAAATGTTGCTGAAGCTCCAATGTCACATCTTAGCCTAACCATATTCAAAGGCTAATTGAAGGAGATTTCTTTCTGTTTTTATCAAAGACGATGACTTTTCAGAAACCCCACTTGGTAGACTTCTCTGATCGTCAAATGAATTACTAGCTCATCTCTAAAGCAAAAACTGACCCAGAGACTCAGATTATTACAATTGACTTAGACCACTCATAGTTCCTTTCCTCTTGGAGGAGCACATTTTTTCTGAGATAAGATGTCACCCCATGCTTGAACAAGAGCAGGATTTTGTAAGAAAGGAAGAGAGAATGACTACTGGATAGGCCATCATCAGTTTCTGCCCATTAGATCTGGTTTGTAGATAACATTGGGATGCTAAAAAGATGGTTAACCAGGATTATGTTATAGCATACTGAATTCCCATGTTACAAAACAAAGGTTGGAATGATAGGGAATCAATCTTTCTTAATAGAATTTCTTTGGATTTGCTCATCATATGTGCATTGCTGGTCTCTAAGTAAGAAACCATATATAAGTGTTCACTTGGCCCTATAAATCACACGCATCCTAGGTGCTAAGTAATTAATATACATGATTCATTCAGCTATGTGACCTTGGGCAAGTCACCTAAGTCACCTCTCTATGGAATAAAGGGCTTGACCTTACTTTCTAAGGACCTTTCCAGCCCCAGTTGTCTTTGTTTCTAAGTCCTAACACTGTCCTCAGGGAGCTCCTGATCTACCTCAGTCAACAACTACCTCAAAGGTAGGCCAGGTGAATGAGCATCAGCTCAAAGTCCAGGCATGGCTTGGGAGTAGTCAGGGTGTTAAGGACTTATCCTAGATGAGAAAGAAAGGTGCAAAAACAAGGATTGGGGCTCATTTTGCTCTTCGGTTTTCTTTTGGTCTCAGGAATACTCCCCCATCGGCAGCAAAGTCCTGCAGCTGATCCTGAGTGACCCAGACTCCCCAGAGAATGGGCCCCCCTACTCATTCCGAATCACCAAGGGGAACAATGGCTCTGCCTTCCGTGTGACCCCAGATGGATGGCTGGTGACTGCCGAGAGCCTAAGCAGAAGGGTCCAGGAATGGTATCAGCTACAGATTGAGGTGAGTGCTGTGCTGAGCCTCTGATGGCGAACATGGCGACAGTAAATATGCTGGCAAAGGCACTGCCAGGGCTTCTACCACTCTACCCCACCTTACGTTTGAAGAAACTGAGGTTAAGTGACTGGCTTAAAGCAATGCTGTTACAAGTTGCAGAGATGGCTTGCTTCAAGTCCTGAACAGAACACCCTCCCTCTGGCTTGAACTCCTAAAGTTTGGTCAGAACAGCTCTCTGAACCTCAGGTGCTAACAACAAGACCTATCTCACAGAATTGGTGGGGGAGCCCCTATGCACAGGTGGAGGGGGTTATGGTGATCATAGATATGGGTTGTGTGGCAATTGTCGAAATACTGTGGCTAGATTAGTGATCAAACATTTCTACCTTACTTCATTCCCCCCAAATCCCTAAGTCTCAAGTTCAGTGGACCCTGCTATTCCATGAACTTACGGGGTAGGAATGATGGATTTATTCATTCATTCAGTTATCCAGTCTTTCAACAAGTATTTTTTGAGTACCTACGATATGCCAGGCTCTAAGCTAACAACTGTTAGGAATACAGCAGAGGAGAGGGAGGGAATGCTGTTTCCTGTCCCCAGGGGCTTTCCATCCTAATTATGGATATAAACAATAAATAATAAACAAAGATAAAGAAAGAAATAACATCTTCACAAACTATGATAAAGAACTAAAGTGATGAGGAACTCATCAAGCACAAAGGACATACATCTTCAGAGGTAGGCAGCCCTGTGAGGTCATGTCTGAATGGAGATCTAAGCTGGCAACTATGTGAAAAGTGGGCAGGAGCATGTCCCAGGCAGGAAGAACAAGATGAGTAAGGTCTTGCCATAGGGAAGAGCTTGAACTGATCCAAGATGTGACTGAGGTGGTCAGAGCAATGGTGGGAATGAAGGTGAGGAGATGGGCTGGGCACATCACGGTGGTGGGTGAACACATTATCTGAGGTCCAAACTGGCTAGAAGTACTGTGATCACTGTCTCAGTCCATTCAGGTGGCCATGACAGAATACCACAGACTGAGTGGCTTAAAGAATAGAAATTTCTTTCTCACAGTTCTCAAGGGTAGAAGTTTGAGATCAGGGTGCCAGCATGAGCAGGCTCTGGGGAAGGCTGTCCTCTGCATTGCAGACTGCTGACTTTTTGTTGTATGTCCACACAGCAGCAAGAGAGTGAACTAGCAATCTGTCCTCGTCTCATAAGGGCACTAATTCTATTAACACTCACCAGGGCTCCACCCTCATGATCTAATCACACCCCCAAAACCCCTCCCCTGAATACCATTACATTGTGGATTAGATTTCAACATTGAATCTTGAGAGGACACGTTCAGTCCCTAGCACTAAAATAATTAATTGGTGATAATTGACTCACAACATGTAAACATCAAGACTGTTCCATGTTTTTGGAGCTGGGGATAAAAAAAAAAAAACAACTGTCCTTGGCAAATCAGGATATACAGGCATCTAACCTAATTGTAAGCCTTGGTAACACTTTCAGATTTTAGTCTAAGGGTAATGGAAAGTGGTTGAAGGATTTCAAGGAGGAAAGGGGCCCTTCTTGTGTCTCAGGAGGCTCATTTTTGAAGCTCTGTACAGAGAGTGGGTGAGGAAGACCAGTGAGAATTCATGCAAGCTGGAGCTAGTGGTGCTGAGAGTTTGAGGTGATGGAGAAGATGCAAGAAGGGGATGGAGAAGATCCAGTTGGTGAGTTGGATGTGAGGATAGAAAGAAAAGGGAAGGATCAGGATGACTCCCCAATTGCTGGCTCAGTGAAGCCTGGACAATAGTGCTGTTTATGAGACCACAAAGACTCAAGGTGGGAGGTGGGACAGGTTTATGGGGCCTCCCAGTTCTCTGTTGCACATCTTTGTGATGGGTCCATCGGGCAGTTCATAAAGGCGAGTTGGCAACCCAGAGGACAGGTGTGGGCTAACGAAGATGGTCTTCAAAGCCAAGAGCGCAAATGTGAGTGCTAAGGGAGAGATGAGAGGGAATGGTTCCCTGACTCTGTCTTCTCAGACCCAGGTAGGGCCCAGCCAGACAGGTGCTTAGTCACTGCTGCCATCATTGCGCTCTTGCATTTTTCTGTATTTCCAATTCCATTCACTGGGGGGCACCATAGGCCAGCAAGAAAAAACCCAGGCTACAGACAGGCTCAGGCTTCACCTGCTGCACGACCTAGGGCAGACTTGACCTCTGGGAGCTTCACTTGTGCCTTTTGTAAAATGGAAAACTTAAGGGTATCTATCTCATAAGGAAGGTAAACTATGGTAATGCGTTGAAAGTATTTAACAGTGATTGGCACCTGCTTTGTACCCAGTTCGTGTTAGCTACATGTCCCAATTAGTGGTAATACAATTGTTGTAGTTCATGTTAACTCTACGTCCTAGTTAGTGGTGGTATTAACTATTGTTGTAGTTCACGATAGCTGTATATCCTAGTTAGTGGTAATGTTAGCTATACGTCCTAGCTAGTGGAAGGATTAACTATTGTTGTAGTTCATGATAGCTATACGTCCTAGCTAGTGGTGATGTTAATTATTGTTGCAGTTCACGTTAGCTATATGTTCTAGTTAGTGGTAGTACTAATTATCGTTGCAGTTCACATTAGCTATATATCCTAGTTAGTGGCAGTATTAATTATTTCTGTTGCTATCAGTCTCTCTTCAGTGATACACATAACTTTCTTGTGCACTCAAAATGTTGGAACACATAAAAAAAGATATTGCCAAGAAACCAATGCATACTTTTGTTAACAGCTGAGGAGGTAATAATGTCACTCAGGAAAGGAAGGCAAGTTTTATCTTAGGACAGAGGAAGTTGCAGGGATGTGTGGGGAAACCTGAAAGGAAAATGCAGTTTTTCTTTTTTTTGAGACAGAGTCTCACTTTATCGCCCTCAGTAGAGTGCTTTGGCATCACAGCTCACAGCAATCTCCAACTCCTGCGCTTAAGCCTCCCGAGTAGTGGAAAATGCATTTTTGACTTACATTCTTTTTGCTACTTAAATGAGGT
>CAUYON010088683.1:0-24670 GCA_963573935.1 Arctocebus calabarensis
AGACTAAAGGCCTAAAGGAGGAGATGGGGAAAGACTGGGAGAGAAACAGAGAGAGCTTCTCTCTCCCCACTAGAATTCTCTCCCTCTACCAGGAGCCTTAATGTTTTCTGTATTCTTTTCTGTGAATAAATTCTGTCTTACCAAAAAAAAAAAAAAAGAAAAGAAAGTTTGGGGATAAAATGAGATTAAGCAACAACTAAGCAGGCCTGGCGCCTGTGGCTCAATGGGCTAAGGTGCCAGCCATATACACCGGAGCTGGCAGGTTCGAATCCAGCCTGCGCCCGCCAAACAACGACGCCTGCAACCAAAAAAATGGCTGGGTATTGTGGTGGGCGCCTGTAGTCCCAGCTACTTGGGAGGCAGAGGCAGGAGACTCACTTGAGCACAGGAATTGGAGGTTGCTGTGAGCTGTGATGCCACAGCACTCTTTCCAGGGCAACAGCTTGAGGCTCTGTCTCAAAAAAAAAAGCAACAACTAAGCAAATGAAACAAAGAAATAATCATTAACTCTGGAAAGACCAACGCTGAACATGAAAGGAAGCCAGAGAGCACTGTTTATGACCAGCCTGCTAGTCAAAGTCATAACACATAAATACACAATACTGACCTAACCGGAACTGAAGACAGCTCTGTTAGGAAGTTGGGGAGGAATGCAACAGGTATAAAGAAAGAATGGCATGCATTAGTAGGCAGTTTAGACCTTATCATAAACAAGTAAGCACATGATAGATGCAGCAGCTAAAACAATTGAAAATTTGCTACTTTGGGGAAGCAAAAGAGTAAGAAGGGAAAGGGAGAGGAGATTTTTTAAAATATAAGCTACCTAGTACTATTTTACCTTTTCAATCATGAATATTTATAATTTACACACAATAAAAATTCTAGTAAAAAAAAAAAAAAGCAAAACAGAAAGATGGCAACTGTACACCCAAGAAGAAGTCATAATGCAACCCTACTGATTTTTATTCTTCACATCGTGACTCTATGTCTTAACACACAGTTTGAGACTCTCTATTAAAACAGATGACCAAAAACTAAATATTTCGTGGAATACACAATTTCCCTCAGTCATTTCCTAAATAGTTGTTAGTACTTCATTGACCCTGGATAGCATAAAGCAGATATCTTAACTAAAACAGTGCTAAAAAAAATACATCATTTTTTCCAGCAAATTAAATAAGCTGTAGAAATGAACCTCTTCTCAAAATGAATCTAAAGAGAAGAGAACCAAGCCAGTGGGCTTTGCCTACAGATAGGAAATAAGCCCAGGGCAGGAAGCAGGAAAGTCTCTAGTTGAGCCCTTCTGCCTAAGCCTGACTTTCCCCATCTGTAGATTGAAGGGGCTTAATCAGGTCATTTCGAGTTCCTTTTTTAGCACTAAACTTTGAGTTAGACCTTCACACACCTCCCTAATTTCTTTTTTCTTGAATTAATCGATGACAAAGATAACTATATAGCCCAGTACACTGACTACAGTCCTTGTTTCTGTCTGTTGTCCCGGAATAATGATTAATTGCTCCTCCTTTAATTCTCATAAGTGTCCCAGTTTGGAAGATAAATTTCATGGCCCTCCTAGTCTATTCCTCAGAAAAATAAAAAAGATTAAAATAGATAAACTTTATCTATTGAACATGTGAGTTCACCTTTAAGTTTACAAATACAATCTCTTATAGCTTGCTTTCTCTTAATGTTTGGAGAAGTTTCAGATTCCTTTGTGAATGGTCTGTGAACTATTGAGAATTTGTTTAAAACCAAAGAAGTTATATGTAAATTTTTCTTTTTGAAAACATTCAGTATGCAAAATATTTTGTTAAAACATATTTTCTCATAACCTTAGGACATGTAGGGCTTAAAAATTATAACTAAAATACTGGTGGTTACAGCGCCAGTCACAGGCACCAAGGCTGGCAGGTTCGAACCCAGCCAGGGCTAGCTAAACAACGACAACTGCAACAAGAAAATAGCCAGGCTTTGTGGCGAGGGCCTGTCCTAGTTACTTGGGAGGCTGAGGCAAGAGGATCGCTTAAGGCCAAGAGTTTGAGGTTGCTGTGAGCTATGATGCCACGCACTCTACTGAGGGTGACAGAGTGACTCTGTCTCAAAAATAAGTAAATAAATAAAAATTAAAAAAATAAAGAATTAGTTCAATATTCTAGGTGAGACAATGAATTTTAATTGTTAAAATAATTCCAGAACAAGGCCTTCTACCTGAGTCTTACAATTACAGTCATGATTTCCAAAGAATGTTCTCTCAGATTATAGGTCTCATCCACTATCCTCGCTGTTTATGAGCTAATCAGTTACACCAAGGGAATATGTCTCCTCTGCTGCACAGACAAGCTCTGTGTGCCAATGATTCTCAAATTTTCTTTAAGTCTAGGCCTTAAAGTCCTGCTAGTACCCTGAATAGCAGCTCACATATGATCCAATGAACTTGAAACATTCTTTTCATAGTGAGTAGCACTGAAACAGATTCCATAATTGATTATTCAGTTTCAAAGGAGATTTAACATTGCTTGGTTTTCTTGAAGTTATGAAGAGTTCCTTAGTTTTACTCAAATATTCACTATCCCTGATAGAAAACATGTCTCATTATAAAGAGCTATGATTTGTTTCAGCAATTTTTTTTTTTTAACTGAAACATTTAGTCACTGCCTAAAGAAATTTCTTTTTAAGTGAAATAAATACCAGGTCCACTAGAAGAAGTAAAACGAAAACATGTAATTTTAATTCATTTTGTTTTAAGATACATGATTACCACATTTTTAAAAATTAGTTAAAAAAATGAGCTAATGTTAGACTGGGTCATGCTATGGTGACTAATGTATTGTCTAGCCTTAATCTAATGAAAATAAAAGGAAAGCTAGCTTTGGCACTCACTCGTACTTTTCATCTCTACTAGAAAATATGCCTGAGTTTTGCATCTGAGACCAGGTTTGCTTGGTAGCCTCAAAGAGTAATTTTCCCTTTTCAAAAAAATGTTCTTTGATCATTTTAGACAATTCATCCTTTTGAATGAGAAAGAGTAGAAGAGAGGAATGTTGGATGAGGTTAAGTAAACGGAGAATCTGTCACATAAAGCAAGTTTAAATCCCAGGAACAGCAGCCATGCAAGACAAACGGAAGCATTATTCTTTTGAAAACATTATTCTTTTAAACAGTGTGTAATGACATCCTCCCTAGAGACTTTCCATGAGAGAGGAAAAAAAAAAACCTAACTGCCTCAGAAGTCATTTTCTAGATGCTAAGGATAATGAGTGAAGCGCAGTTAAAAGTCAAACTTATGTTTTCTTCATGTAAGAAGGTTCAGAATTAGAACTGAAAAAGTTACTCAGAAGTATCTCTGATTCTTGTCTTCTGGTTATATACTGGCATTTCCATGATCCAAAAGAAGCAAATAAAAGGAAAGATTATAATTATTACTTTAAATCTATAAATCAGTGAATGTGTCCTTAATATAAAATTTGAGCTGAACATATATCTTATTTTCAAAGGAGAAATATATGACTCAAATATGATGAATGTTAGGTAATTTGTCCTTTCGTTCCTTTCAAGAATATCATATTCTTATGCTCAAGTATGAAGATTATATTTCCAGAATTCTAGGCTACTGTTACCTCTTGAGGACTTGATTAAAAATGATACAAATTTTATGTTTTTAGAAGTTTGTTATTACTTAAATATCAGAAGTTAGCTATTTTTTTAAATTTTTAAAATACTCAAGTAACAAAAACAAGCAGAGAAATTATTTTTTTTGATTCAAACATTACCATATACATTTAATAAATCCATGTCCAAATAAAGATCTTTCTTTGAAAATTTTGGAAGATGTTAATACATTTTAAAAGCAACGGAACAAAGAAAGACACAAGAGAAAAATCACAATTATGACCTGTTTATTTAGCAAAATAAACTTGAAAGTTTTCTATTTAAAAAAAAATTAAGAATCATAATCAAATTTTAGACTCCCCATCTTCTTTTGTATTGAAATCAACATTCAGGATGAAAAATATTTTTAAAAGTTTAGTCACAGGGTCTACAATAGTTTTCCATGTAAGGAAAATACAATATTACATTATCTATTATTGTCTTAATTATTGAACCAATGAATGTATACAAGCGACCAATTACATGTGTCCAGAGACAAGCTCATCAAGGAAATATTCATTCATAGATATGTTTCCTCTTGGAAATATATTTTAAATTTTTAATGATCTTCGGCCATCATTTTTACTCTGTGATCTGAATATTCATCCAGATCCTATAGTAACAGACCCTGTTATTCACATAGCTCTAAAGACTACTTCCCCAAGGACGCTGATACCACCATACCAGGACTTAGCGACATTTATTTCTCAACATGATTATACTATTAAAAAAAGTTTTCTTCACTTCTCAGAATTATCTTCTTTAGTCTTTTCCATAATACAGTATCTGGAAATTATTAATTGCATTAAATTAATATTAATAAAAACCAATTCTATCTAAATAATTTTGTTTCCTCTAAGAAAAATTACTTAAAAAAATCAAAAAAACTTTTTGTTTTTTTCTAAGAGTAGTATTATATGGATTGCTAAATGAGCAAAACCCAATACTTCCAGAAACATCAACCAATTCTTACTCCTTTGATAAATTCTTTGCCTTTGCCAACTCTGATTTCTCCATATCCCTCCTTACGTATCTGAAGATATCTTCCTGTAATTTATTAAAATGAATTTTTTTTCAAAATTCAATAAGTAGGACAGTGAATTTGTTTTTGCACAGACTCATGATCACAAAATGATCATGCAATTTAGAGCTTCAGTGCTAACACTGTGATTGGGAACAAGAAGAGTACAACCACAATAAAATACAGCTATCTATTAGAAGGACTGCGTAAAGACATCTTTGACCATGCAGGCTCTGGGCCCTCTGGAAATAAGTCAACTGCATGGCCAACATGACAAAGAAAATAGCAATGTTCAGAATCAGGAACAGTCTGGTATAGGAAGCAGAGAGTGACGGGGCTCTGCTGTGAGATGTTGTCATCATCCGTGCCTGCTCAAACCGGCCTTTCATTAATCTCCCATTTTCATGTTTCTCATATGTTACATCTGCAAAATCTAAAAGGTCTTTCATTTCTTCATCTTCATCTATGGGTAGTTCCTTCTGTGCCAAAATCTGAGCTTTCTGTCGAATCTTTTTCTCATTGACTTCAATCTGTGCAAAAATATCAGGGACGGCATCCACAAATTTATAGCGTTTGCCTGCCCTTCGGTTTTTCTTTGACTTGCTTTGCTGTTGCTGCTGTTGCTGTGATATGGCGAAAATCCTGTCGATGGCCTCCTCGGTCTGTCTCTTATCAGAAAATCGCAGCAGACGCTCTGCAGTCTTCCTAAAGCTAGCTGTGTTCCGGACTCGGGACAGTATCTGTTTCTCCAGCAGCTGGAACACTGGCTTAAAATGCTGCAGATTCTGTTCCACAATGGCAGCGTAGTCCTTCACCTCAGGGACAATGGTGCTCTTGATGGCTGAATTCTGGTCAAATAGAATTTTCTGGCGATCTGCAATGACCTGTGCAAAGGCAGACTGTCCCGTGGCCTCTCCTGTCCACAGGTACGTTGCGTAGGCATGTTCACTGGTGGCTATGAACACATCCAGTTGCTGAGCGTCTCCATGGATACTGAAGCTCTGCACATCAACAGATGGCCCTATGAAGAGGTAAGCTGCCCTGGTGATGGGACTTCGGAGGTGCATGGTGACATTCACATAGTTTGTCCCATTGTAGGGATAGCCCCGAGGGTATGTCACTGAGGCAAAGGTTGCTTTCTCGCTGTAGCCAGTATCATCCATCCAGTACATTTTGTACAGCCCATCTCGCTGCCTGATGAAAGCCCCGTGGACACCGTCTACCACTGTCTCCTCAAAAGGAACATCCACATTGTGGAAGAAGCTTGCTGCTGTTTCCAGGGGGCTCTCCTCTCCCAGATGTATTTGGTCCACAAGGAGAAGAAGCTGTGGATGTAGGAGAATCAGATTCCTCTGAACATTCTTCAGATGGAGCTGGGGGTTATAAGCTCCCACACCTTCTCCTCGGATGAAAACCACCCCATTTTTCTCCACTGCTGCAACCACTCTGCCCTGACAGCTAGCTGCCAGGTCATGCTTATATTTAGACCATTTTGATGAACAGTCTTCTGTGACCTGGCCCTCCCAGGGAGAAAAGCAGCTCTTTGACACAGCTGGGGAAAACATCAAAACGTTGTTGAAGAAAGTGTACTTTGGTCCGTAGAGAGCCTCAGTAATAAAAGGCACACCATTGGGAGCAAAAGTAAATGAGTTTTGATCAGGATGTTCGTGCCCTGCATTAAAATTTCTCCATCCTCTGATCCAATCTTTGTATTTGTTTCTGTGGACAATGTCATATATTGCACGTCCCCCAAGCTTTCCTGACTTAAAGGAAAGGAAAGATCTATTAATTTCTGCAGGCAGAGCGCTTCCGTAAGTCACAACACCCCAGTCTTCAAAATAATGGAGAGTAGGGGTGCCAAAATCTGGAGGAGGAACCGATTTCAAGCTGGCATCATACCTGAAATTAATTTTAAAAAATTAAATGGTTTGCTGATGGAAGTGAAAATGACATATAAGAACTGTGATGCCACATGGTAACGTGTCTGAAAGAGACAACACGCAAATGCAGCCTAGGTCACTGGCAGTGTAAAGTGTGTCAGGGATATTTCTGAAAACACCCGCGAATAATTAGCATGCATGATGAGAAAACTCTCGTGACTGAGAGAGGAGTATTTGATTATAATCTGTGACCTGTGGGTTGGAGCCTGAAATGATATTTACTGGTAATCTCCACCTGATTATTTCAGAGTGTCCACCCAAATACTGGGGCTCACAGATCTAGGCACTTCATCCAAATTTCTAGTTGAGGGGGTTCCTCTTTTAGGAACTATCTTAGGATCTGGACTCTAATAAGCCTTAATTTGTTATTATTGAATGTTTGGCTTTGAAATTAGTTCTTTACCCATATTTTTTTCCTCTAAAAATTAATTGAAATAGAGCATAACTTCACATATTAGAAAAAATTTGTTAATCACCAATACATCTAAGAATATAAAGGAAATTCCAGGAAACTAATCTTAGAAGTTTTATACTTGTGGCTACACTGCCCAGTCAGATGCAAAGGCTTTATTGTGTTTTAATCAGCAGATAATGCCATGCAACTTGGACAATAAATGGTTTCTTATTTTTAATTATGATAAATGTTTATTATTAGCTCTTATATACTTTTTCCTAAAGTAAATAAATAAATGTAGTAGAGTTAATCTTGTTGGGTTTTGATTTTGGCTGTTTGATCTGCTGTTCTAGAGCCTCAGTTTTAGAACATCAGAAATCGTATCTCTACTTCAGTCTAGTATAATGTTGCCTTAATGTGATTTAACAAAGACAGACACAAGCTGAATTGGCCATCCTTCTCTCAGTTTTCGGTCAGTTTGCATATTCCTGCAAAAGTATATTTTTACCTAAATATGATTTAGCACTAACGTCACCCATATATTAATCTGGTCTATTATATTAATCCTGTAGTTAGCATTATAGAATTCTCTTAGTTGAATATTTATGGGCAACACGACTAAGTAATTACTTTATACCGCTAAAAGACTCAGGAATGGTTGCATATTAATATATTTAGTTTGTATCTGTGAAAATAGTTTGTAAAAATAGTGGTTAAACTATACAAATCATAGAAAAGCTTATTTTGGAGTGGAGTGCAAATTTTAAGAGCTTGAGAAGACATCAGGAATGAATGATTAACTAGCTCCTTGTAATTTTTATTTTCACTTATTGGATGCCAGAAGTACATTTGGCAATACTTTAAAAAGGAGACCCAAGCTTCTCCTGGGCTTAAAAGATTAAGGCAAAAAAATTTACACGGTCCTTTTAGTATCAAAGTGAAGCTGTCAAAAACTGTCAAATACCCTTAAACACTTTTGAAAATTTAGTAACAGCTTTGCTGTTAGAAGATTATAATGCTCCATTTACTAAAACAAAACAAAATATTTTGCTACCTTTTTGGGGGTGATTATCAGAATTACCCAATCTAAATTTTGTGGTTTTCTCTTCACATCACTTTAAAAATGTATAAAATCAAGACATGTTTATCCATGAAACAGTCAAGCCTAGCACATTTCTAATATAAAAGAAGAAAAAAGACAAACAATCATTTATTTTAAATGTAAAAGAAACATTTCTAACAGTTTCAAACATTGTCATGTGAGGTGAGTTGAAGCTATATTTACTTATGTGGCATGGTGAAAGCATTTAAAAAGTGTTTTAGTTTTTCTTTTTAAATGCAAAAAACTAGTATACAGAATGAACAGTACCCTTCAGTATCATTTCTCCTTAAAACCAGTCCAATATGTCATACCAGAGAAATTCCGTGTGCAAAGTGCACCAGCGCTGCCCTTTGGATGGTGTTCCTGGACCTTCCACAACACGGTTCTTCCTGATTTGGTCAGCCAGCCAGTTACCACTGCCATTACGCATGACAAATTTATCCAGGAATACTAATTGACTTTCTGGACCATAAAACCAGTTGTAATTTGAGTCTGCAATAGCCACAGTCCTTTGAAACCCTAGGGAAAGAGGTTTGAAACAATTAAGGTAAGTCTAAAAATGCACACTCCCATCCATTTCTAAACCAGTGATTTCAACCAGTGTCACGGCACACTGGTTGAAAGGATCTAACATGTGCCGTGAAAGGATCTTCTGTGTGCTGTGAAAATTTGAAAAATCATGAATTAAAAATTATTTTCAAAAGAAGTTTAAAGTACAGTAAGTATATTCTTTTTTTTTTTAATTTTTTGAGACAGAATCTCACTTTGTTGCCCTTGGTAGAGTGCTGTGATGTCATAACTCACAGCAACCTCAAATTCTTGGACTCAAGCAATTCTTTGGCCTCAGCCTCCCAAGTAGCTAGGATTACAGGCACTCGCCACCAATGGTATTTGTAGAGATGAGGTCTCACTCTGGCTCAGGCTGGTCTTGAACCTGTAAGCTCAGGCAATCCACCCACCTTGGCCTCCCAGAGTGCTAGGATTACAGGTGTGAGCCACTGAGCCTGGCCCTTTTTGATCAACATAATTTAAGTGTGCCACGGAAGTTTAACTATAGGTTCAAGTGTGCCATGAGATAAAAATGGTTGAAAAATGCTGGTCTAAACAATGATTTTCAAACCTAGTTGTAAAGAGAATCAATTGTGCAATTAGTTGGATAAAATGAACAAAACCACAATATCCATGTTCCATCCTAAACCAATTAATCAGAACCCCTCAAAAAGTCTTCCACAAATCTTGAGTGTGAGCTTCTATGTGGTATGTGGCAACTTGTCAATGGTTACAGAATGCTGCACCTACTAACACGTATGTATATTTCCCACCTTCATTTTCCAATGTCCATGTTATGTACAATTATACTATTTGCATATACACATGGGAAATCTTCTTGTACACAGTGAGTTCCTCAACCTGGAATGAACACTAGTTGTCTCACAGCTCAACCAGCATTCTAGGCTAAGATAATTACATAAGGTGCTTCAACTTGGCTTCTAAGAAAGCAAGAATTATACTGTACACAAGAGATTAGGGGGAGACTGACTGTCTCTAGAAACAAAACTTAATTGCCAGAGAAGCTCCTGCCATTATGTACTGATGGAGGTTAAAGGAGAGAAAATGCATAGATCAGAAAGCCAGGTATCATTACAGGAACAGAGGGAAAAAATATAAGTAACATAAGACTAGATACACTCCAGGTTTCTTGAAAAGAAAAACAGCAAATGCCATGAAGGCTATCTATAACAGTACGATCAAAATATTTCTGATTGTATATGAAGCACATTGTGCCCTATGATTGCACCAATGTGCACAATTATGATTCAATACAATTATTTAAAAAAAAGCATTTGCAATTAAAAAAATATCAGTTATAGAAAAAAAAAAAGGATTGTAGTTGACAACAGATTGACTTAACAGAGAATCTCTTTAAAATGCTTCCATGTTTGTGTTTACACAATTTACAGCTAATGTTTTTGTTCCTAACAGTTTACTAAGTGATCTTCTAAGTAAACCATGTTATAAAATGCAATTTTCTGAATCCTCTACTAGTTTGTGAGTTTCTGGAAAGCAGACGATGTGTTTCCTTCCTCTTCGAATCCCCTGCTCAGTATAGTACCTGGCAAATAGATGTTTGATAAAGTTTCGCTGAATCAACACCAACATATAAACACTCTTCTCAGAGGTGTTCATAATGTTTTTTCCAGCTTAGGAAGTAACCACATACACAGCTCACAGCTCCAGCTCTGATGTGGCTGGATGTTAGATCCCGGCCCGTATTACAGAGCACTGAGGACTCTTTTTTTTTGTTGCAGTTTTTGGCCAGGGCTGGATTTGAATCTGCCACCTCTGTTATATGGGGCCGGTGACCTACTCCTTGAGCCACAGGCGCACTGAGGACTCTTAAAGGTCCCTTGCTTGAGACTGCCTTTATTTATTAAGAGGAACTGCAAAATAGGCCTCTCTGTATTTAAGAACAAGTAGTAAGTCAACATAGTTCTGAATGTAAGTCCAAACTAAACCTTAGCATGTTTCTTTTTCTCTGTCATATTTTTTTGATAACTAATATAATAATGGAGATTTTATTAATATCTAATCCATATGTATAATACCAGAGCAAAAAGATTTAAATATTGGATTTTCTGTTGCAGATCTAAAACTACTATCTAAACATTACATTTCCTGGGGTGGTGGGGAGGAATCCATCTTAATGAAAATTTACCTCCCCAACTTTTTCTCACATATCTTTGTCCTATTTCCGAAATAAGGAGAGCTACAAAGCTCTCCTAGAAATGAAAAAAAATTATTAAATCATATGTATCTTTTATTTAGAGCTAGTTCTCTTAGAAGCTAACCCATACAGCAGTAAGAAATTAGAAGTTTTATAAAAATCGGTTTTTTATTTACTTTTCTATGTTCTACACTATTTATTTCAAAAAAAACTACTAAAGCTGTAAACTATGTAAATGTAATTCTTCATTTTGAATCATGTCTATTTAGTCTGGAAGAAAAAATTAGAAACTAAAAACTAAGATTGACTAGGAATCACGCAGAAAGAAAACTAAATGTTTATATTTCGTTTAGATTCATAAAAATTAGTTTAAATATGTATTCAAGTCATATGTATATGTAAAAAACAAAGTACTATGGGCACTCGAAATTATATTTTATTCATTATGCTCCAAGCTATAGGTATCTAATTTACAAATATTAACACTTCTGTCAACAATATTCTGGCTACAACTCTTGAATTTAATTCTTCTTTGACTTTTGAAAAATCTCTTTAATTTTAACATGATAAACCCCATTGACCTCATTTCCTTTCCTAATTTTGCTCCTTTTCATAATCAGAAAATAATTACAATAGCTTAATGTTCCCCCACTTGTGACTCCTCACGATACCTGGCAGGATGGTTCTGTACATGAATGCAAAGTGTCGCTTAAGCCATGGATGGCCAAAGTGGTTGATGTCAAAGTGCCTCTGAACGAGAAACATATACTGAAAGAGCGATCTAGTGGTATAGCTGCCGTATGCAACTCCTTCATAGAGGGAGCCGTCCGTCACTTCTTGGAGTAAGACCAGAGATTTCTCCATGATGGTCAGAACTTGTTTGGTCCATAAGTAGGCTTCTTGAAGATACCCTGAAAGATGAAAACACATGACAACAATGACTAAAATCTGTAACAAACAATAAACAAAAAATATGGCAAAATAATGTCCTCTGAGTTATCTGACCAACTTATGTTACAAATTGCATTTTGTAAAACTCTTACTTGTCAATGTTATAAATAGCATCCTATTAATTCTTGCTTCTAATGGATTCATAAGGCAAGTTAAGAAGTTCTTGAATACAGGTCATTTAATATCTAAATGAAGATAAACCCTTAAATGAGTATCATTTTCTCATCTTTAATAACGTGAAACTATATCACATGTAAGATCACAAATGCATGTAACTTTATAAGATTTATATATTGAGACTTCTGTTCAATTTCCTCCCCCCCAAAAAATGCTACTTGAAAATATCTTCTGAAGTTTATCACTTTACAAAAATTTGCACCATTAATTTTATAGGATTTAATAATAGGCTGCAAATACTATAAACGCTAAATGTCTTCAATTTGTAATGTCACTATAAGACAACCTCTTCTCTGTTTGTGCTTTGAATTTCATGGGATCTGAAAAGGCAGCACAGAGGGGTTAGATTATTAGAAACCACTGGAAAGGCAATCTAATAATGATAAAAATCGAGAGTCCTAAATCTGCCAAACATGAGCTACAAGATTTTGCCCAAGCACTTCTTCGACCAGTCACATTTTTCAATCTCCCCATTGAATATTAAAAGTCTAAAAAATGTATAAAATCCTTTAGACTCCAAAATGCTAGCTTTCTAGAATTCTTGTGTTTAGGTAACGATAACATTTCTGTTAACACAATTCACACAGCACTGAACAGAATCTTTCTTAATCCTTTAATAATAACCCAATATGCATTAGTGCCTCCAAATTACAGAACGGTTGACTTGTTCAGGATCTCTGGCACATGACTTAAAATGAACAAAATTTTTATATGGGCCTAGGGTCTTCAGATTTAAGGTTCAGCTTATTTTGTTTGCTTGTTTTTAAAACACACAACCCTTGTGGATAAAGCTAGGCTTGCTGCTTCCCAGTGTGGGTAAAGTCTCATGACTTTCCTCTCACACACATGCATGTATATCATCATCAGGGCTGACCCTCTCTCATGTCCTGCTAGGCATGCCAGGTGTGAGACTTCCAGAGGGCCAGGTCCCACCAGTTCTTGGTCTAAATTCAAGTCTCAGGCTAAGATATGGTTCCAGTGTCTTGGAGGCTGCAAGGCTTCTTCAGGCTTGGCTATGCACAGGCGATTGCCAATTGTATTCTGGCTTCTGTCACCCAGCATCGTACCTGACATGCCAGCCTTGTAGATAGTTTTCAATTTCCATTTTCTATCATTAGGGTTTAAAGTTCTAATCACCTTTATCATTTTTTTTTTTTTGAGACAAGAGTCTATGTCGCCCTTGATAGAGTGCTGTGGCATCACAGCTCACAGCAACCTCAAACTTTTGGGCTTAAGCGATTCTCTTGCCTCAGCCTCCAAAGTAGCTGTGACTACAGGCGCCCGCCACAATGCTATAATCACCTTTATCTTTTGTCCTCTCTGGGTCCTCTAGGTCCAATCAGATACCAATGTGATTGATGCCTAAAAGCAGACCACTATTTCTCACAAATCACACTATCTGATGTTCCTTACTTGTTCCTCACAACAACAACAACCCTTTCCAGGAAATATGAGGCAATGTCTACCAAAATTCTTTGCAAACTGAAAACTGTTGTCAATTCTTGGTACTGCTATTGTTGTTAATTAAAGCAATGCCCTGTATTTCTGTATCACTCATACACCTTGCCTGGAATGTTCTTTTTATCTTCACTTGTCTAAGTCCTACTCATCCTTCCAAGTTCCTTGGAACTTCCTAAACTCACAAAAAAGAATATTGTTCTCTTTAATTCAAATGTAATACATTCATTTGATATTTAACTATAAGGCTCTTCATGACATCTTTCATTCCATTCTTTGGTGTTACAACTTTTGGGTCATCATTTAGACCAGTGGTTCTCAACCTGTGGGTCGCGACCCCTTTGGCGGTCTCCTGCATATCAGATATTTACCTTACGATTCATAAAAATACCAAAATAACAGTTATGAAATAGCAACGAAAATAATTTTATGGTTGGGGGTCACCACAACATGAGGAACTGTATTAAAGGGTCGCGGCATTAGGAAGGTTGAGAACCACTGATTTAGACACTCCACGCTTATCTTCCTTCCATCTTCCTTACATGTGGTCCCTGGATACCACGTCTAGACAGGGTCGGTAGAACAGGGGAAAAATTCTAACTCCCCACTTCTGAACATTTTCATGAGCTCTTAATAAGAGGTACAGGTGAGAGCAGCTCTCAGCTTCCACAGCCAGCATCCGCGGGGCTGCCCTGAGAACACACAAGTATCCCACCAGGCCACACAAAGAAGCTCCCGGAGTCAAAGTGAGTGTGCTGAGAAAGTCGGGGCTGTTAGCCTGACTATTAACCCAGATCTGCAGAACCAGAGACTTCGGCTCTCCTCCTGTCCAGTCTTCTCGTAAATGTGTGTCCTACTTACGTGTGAGCTCCAGCACAGTGTAAATCAGAGCCACCATAATTCTTCTTAGAAAATAAATGCACAGGAAAATTCCTGCCAGGGGAGAATGACAAATTCTGACCCAATTCAAACCAGTACTGCAAAGGCATCTGCTTATGATTTGGAATGATTTTATCTATGAGGGAAAATGAAGGAACAAATTCTATTCCTGCTCTTAAAGAACTAAAAACTTACTTAAGGAAATACAACTGTAGTGGACTAAACTTCAAGGCCCCGAGCTGAGATCTAGCTCACTGTGTGTTCTTTCCAACATTTCGTGATAGTGTCTTCTCACAGGTTCATGAATGGCTGGAAAGGTGGATCTCACGTTATTTGCATTTTGATTTTTTAACTTTGTTTTTGTTTTTCTGAGAGCAAGTGGCAATAGCAGCAAAGACAAAAAATTCACCCTTCCTAATCAAACTTTCATTAAGTTTGAATTTATATTTTGAGAGAGGCAACAAAATATACTACAAAGAGACTGAGCTACTTTACATGGTTAAAGTGAGAAATAAACTATGGAAAGGATTAGCACATGTCATGTGTTCAATTAAGGTAAGTTTCTTTCTTTCTTTCTTTCTTTTTTTTGTAGCTTTTCTTTTTTTTGATGGAGGCTGGGTTTGAACCCACCACCTCCAGTATATGGGGCTGGCGCCCTACTCCTTTGAGCCATGGGCACCACCCAATGTAAGTTTCTTTTTCTCTAAAACCTAACTTAGAGTTAGGTTGACGTGACAAGGGAGAAAGTTGGGGCAAAAATCTAATGTTGACAAAATGCTTATTAATTCTTATGGGAGACAGAATGAAGAGTTAAATATTGTAGATTTCCTAGCTCCCATTATATATTTAATACTCTTATAATTCACAATGATCTCTGGGCTACTTTTGAAAAATATAATCATAAAAAAATAAAAAAATATAATCATTTAGCCACTGTTAGATTTCCACAGAAGTTGTAATAAAATTAGAGTTAAAAAAGAAAAAAAGTAATTGGTAATTATGTAACACAAGAAAGCAGAGTAGCTATAGGATCTACAAAACTTGCTTCCAATTTTGATACAAATAATATAATAATAATTAATAATAAATGATAATATAATAATTATTAATTAATAATAATCTAGATAGGTTGTTCCAACTCATGGAAAAAAGAGTAGTGGCGTTATGATTCACACCTGTGTGCTAAGAATATTCATTTCAAATAATAAACCATCTATTTAGCTTTTTAAAACTCCACATATTCCAGGCAGGCTGCCTTCACTGTCAAAATTCTCTGGAAAACTGAATATTCATCACTGACCCTGTGCTATGAGGATATGGTCTGGGACAATCTAAGCCATAATTAGATAACCTGCAGGCTAATATAGTAGCAGAAATTAAGGAAGAAATATCCTTCAAGTAACTAAAAGATACCCTAGTTATTATTTCATCTCATGGGCTGAGTTGGGATCCAAGTATGAACATATACCTAAGAACAGTTATAAAAACACTTTGCTCACAACACAGCAACTCTGACCGACATTAGCGTGGCCATTGCCGCGCTAATGCATCGCCGGCTGTGCACACACTAACATCAGCTCAGCCGTCACTGTGGCTGGGAACACACTAACATCAGCTCAGCCATCACCGTGGCTGGGAACACACTAACATCAGCTCAGCTGTCACTGTGGCTGGGAACACACTGATGACAGCTCAGCCATCACCGTGGCTGTGCACACACTAATATCAGCTCAGCCATCACCGTGGCTGGGAACACACTAACATCAGCTCAGCCGACACCCGTGGCTGGGAACACACTGATGTCAGCTCAGCCGTCACCGTGGCTGTGCACACACTAACGTCAGCTCAGCTGTCACCGTGCCTGGAAATACACTGACGTCAGCTCAGCCATTGCCGTGGCTGTGCACACACTAACATCAGCTCAGCCATCACCATGGCTGGGAACACACTGACATCAGCTCAGCCATCGCCATGGCTGTGCACACACACACCTTGGTTCATCAGCACCAAGCTTCCTGTGAGCAAAGCCATGCAGTTGGTGGGCTGATGGTTGTGCAGGTACTGAAATCCCCATCCTCTCCTGTAGGACGTCTCATACATATACCCCGAAGCGTTGGCAATCACTTCAAGGAACTTCTCCTGTTGTGTCTTGCTCAGGTAGTTGTACAAGAAGTCATAAGCAGTGGCAAAACCAACCAGAGAGTGAGCAAGTGGGACTTCATCCCAAGGAGCATCTTTCACCAACCTGTAAAGGAAAACAAACCGTGGAAATGAGTTCACCAAGGCTCCCAGCTTTTACCACACTTCTTCAGTGTCTATTTCTCAGAACTAAAGGGTACAACTGAAGGTATAATCCAAGAGGTGACATGACACATACTCAATTTCCCTCTACATGAGTCAAAAGCATATATTTTGTGTCATTGGAAAAGTACAGAGTTAACTTCTCTTTTCAGGCTTCTGGCAACATCAAGACTTTGAGATGTTTTACTTGTGATTCTTTATTCATGATGAAAGATAGGAGAATATATTCAAAGAGATCTGAACATGCAGTGGCAAGGCAAAACTCCCTGGAGTGCCCAGGCAACTCTGGGGAAAGAGAAGGCTCACGTTTCTGTTTTCATTTGTAGAAGAGGTTCTCAGGTCTGCTCTATGGCCACCTTAGTACGACAGGTGAGCATGGAAGTCCATCTCACTTCCCATAGCTGGTTAATGCGAGGGCACCATGGTCCACAGTTCAAGACCTCTCAAGCTGGACAGACCTACTTGGTCAACACCATGGTGGGAAAATTGAATGAAAAGCTGATGTGACTTGGAGCTAGTTCTAACTCTGAGTTTGTACATCTTATCCTTCCCCCTGAAAAGAACTGCATTGCTTTTAAGTTCCACCAAATATCATCCGGAGAAGCACAGAAGTTCATCTTCTGTGACATATCACGTTGCCATTTTCTAGGAAGCCAAATTTCTATTTGATGTTATTTTGCAAATATTTTAATAGTGTGTGGCCTGCATTAAACAGGAAGTGAGGAAGGTTCTTTCAAAGTCAGAATCCTAAGGAATTATCCAGAAAATCTGTCCCATTGTGCAGGATATATATGAGTAATCTCTAAGAGAGAGAAACAAATGAAGAGAGTGCTGTACCCATGGGACGTGGGAGAAAGCTCTCAATTAGAGATTAAGCTAAAGTCTAACATTTCTAGACCGTGAACCTCCTTTGGCAATCTAGTGAAGCTTTAGCCTCATTTTCAAAATGCTTTAAAATTCAGAAGACATAATATATAATAATACAAGGAAATCTATTATTTTGAAATATAATTAATAAATATATTTTTATAAAATAATTGGGCTGAGTTGGGATCCAAGGATGAACACATATCTAAGAACAGTTATAAAAACATTTTGCTCACGACAGGGCAACTCTGACTGACGTCAGCTTACAATGACGTAAGTGCTTCTTTTTTAAGGCACTGAATAGCATTTAATAGCAGGGATAGTAAACCTTCATTTATAAGTGGGGATGAACAAAAATTTTAAGACATCTGTAACGACTGTAATGTGATATGAAAATACCTGTGATGTTTACCTGTAATCAAGTTACAGATTCTCCCAATACTATTACAGCTGGTTATCTCCATTCATGAGTGGAAGAAATGCTAGATTTTAGTTAGTTAGTAAAGAATTTTTACTTTTAGAAAAATTAGTAAAAGTTAAGATACAATTTTTCCCTCAAACAAACCCCACAGACCTCAGTTTAAAAATACTTTAAAATGTTCTGAGATACTACCTCTTCCAGACTGTATTCTTTTTTTTTTTTTTTTTTTGAGACAGAGCCTCAAGCTGTCACCCTGGTAGAGTGCTGACAGCAACCTCCAACTCCTGGGCTCAAGCGATTCTCCTGCCTCCACCTCCCAAGTAGCTGGGACTACAGGCGCCCGCCACAATGCCTGGCTATTTTTTGGTTGCAGCCGTCGTTGTTGTTTGGCTGGCCCAGGATGGATTTGAACCCGTCAGCTCAAGTATATATGGCTGATGCCTTTGCTGCTTGAGCCATAGGTGCCGAGCCCAGACTGTATTCTTCCTTTAGAATTCTTGCTCTTATGCAAAAGAAGCCATCTTGGTGAGGCCTTCCCTGCTCAGAAGTTTATCACCTCCACCCCCAACTAACAGTATTTAAATTCCCCTTTCTCTTTTTTGTTCCCCCAAGCAAATGTGTGTCTATCCACTAGTAGAATTTAAGTTCTAGAAGGGTAGAACTGCTCTATTTTTCTCCTCTGTCGAACTCAACAACTGCATCCTCATAGAACAGTATGTTACAAATAGTATACTCCATAAATATTTTTGGAAAGAAAGAAAAAGTAAAGGAAAAAATAAATCACAACTGGATCCTCAATCATAGAACAGTATGTTACTCCATAAATAGAAAGAAAGAAAAAGTAAAGGGAAAAAAACCTATAACTTATTGTCAACCACACTGTTGACAATGATAGTGTGATCATTATGGACTCAGGAATATGGAGGGATTTCTTTGCATTTAATAATAATTTCAGTGATTAGTTAGCTATCTTGGTGATACCGCCTGGTACTCAAAGACTAAGAGTGATGAGGTTTTTTTACCAGTTGGTCACAGACAAAGCTGCCTTTTACATCTAGCCAGTCAGACTGACAGTGAGTCTCCTGCAGACTGATAGTGTGAATTAATTCCCCACTTCTAGAAAGAGAACAACTCATACTACAACATGCTCTTCACTGACTCAGTGATCAGCCAGGCAGAAAAGCCAGATCATTTGTATCTCAGCCCTGTGTCACTGAACCATGTCGTGATGCATCTGTAAATGACAGTGCGCACCCCTACCCATCATAAAGCTGCATCAATGAACTGCTACCAAACCTTCACATGTACAATTAGCCAATGAGCTTATTATTATAGATAATATTATAAGATTATCGCCCTTTGTAAAATATTATTATGCAAATTTCTGTGAAAATTTCCAAGCCCCAACACACAATATGTTTATTTCAAACAGATTCCAGTTCAACAGAAACCTATTACACCACTAGAAAAAAGCTCATAGTACTTTCACCCCTATATTGTTGTGAAAGCTGGCCTGTAATAGCTATCTTACTAGAAGGTTATCCAAATTCTTTATTCATACAGTCTCAGATACAAAGTGCCGTTATGGAAGAAAGCATATTTTACAGTCACGGAAACCAAGGGAAATTTGCTCGCAGGTCATGAGTGGTAGCTGAGAAACTATCATGCTGAATGTGAACCTCACATGGTAAATTAGTTCACTGGAAAGGCTGGTTAAATGGAAAATCATGAAACAAATACTAATATTAATTTGTGAACTTTGTTTCAATTTAGAATATATCCGTATGTACACATATTCACTAATCTTTGGAAGGTGATTCAAAGCCTCTTCATTGGATATGGGTCTATAGATGGACTTTTACTGTTCCTTCCTGCAAAGAACATACATATCATCACAATTTCCAGCTTTGGTTTCTTTATAATATAGAAAGAAACTAATGATACTTATGCAGGAATGCAGAATCCTTCTAGGTTTTTATGAGTTCTTCCCTAATCTTTTTACAAATCTCATCTACACTAAATCAAGAGAACAAATTTTTATAGTAAGTCAAGCCAAAGCATTTAAGTTGGTTTTAGAAACATTAACATTTTTTTAAACTCACATTTCAACTATTCTCACATTATTAAAATTATGTGATTACAGATATTATAGGTGGTCTCCAGATTATGAATGAAATAGGTTCTGTGGGTTTCTACTTAAGCTGAATTTGTATGTTAAGTTGGGGTAGGTACAAAACTATTACCTGTAATAAACTCTGTTCGTAAATGTGAGTCATACATCAGTCAGAGGTTTGTAACTCAGGAACTCACAGCAAGAACTTCTGTTCGTAAGTGCAAGTTATACCTAAGTTAGATGTTTGTAACTCAGAGGCTGCCTTTGGTGGAACTGGCATTAACTGGTTTGAGAACAAATACAGCTAATACTTGCTAAGCAAAGAACTTCTGGTGGGAACAGAAATGAACAGCCGCAGTAGGGGGCAGCCTATAAGCCTGACATTTAGCATTCTACAAGAACAGTTGCCATATTATACAAGAAATGGAAGTTAATTTCATTAGCAAGTCAATTAAGAGGAGGTTAGTTGAGAAAATGTTTATTGAATTCCTCTTTTGTAAGTAAGCTACACTTATTCTCCTTTGAGCAACTGTTCTCAAAGTAAAGTCCATGGGTCTTTGGACATCTCAGGGGCACTTTCAGAAGATCCATAAGTAAAAGTTGTTTTCATAATAATATAAAGATGATTAATGTTGCTCTTTGTCCTGATAGTACAAAAGCAATGGTGGGTAAAAATGCTTGTGCCTTAACAAGAATCCAAGCAGAGGCACTAAACTGTCCTTGCAGTCTTTATATGATTTTATACTGCTACACACTGTTTTTAAAAAGCCCTCTTCACTTAAGAATGTCCTTGATAAAGTGGTAAAAGTGAATAATGTTTTAAAAATATCAACCATTTAAATATACATCTTTTCAATATCTTCTGTGTGATGAAATGGGAAATATGTGAAAAGCACACTGAATACCAAAATGAATGTCACAAGGAAAAGAAATCATCCCCTGAGTTGAGAGCTAAACTAGCTGGGTTTTTTTGTTTTGTTTTGTTTTTCTCATGAAACATCATTTTTAGATGATACAATGGCTGAATGACAAATTACAGTTGTTTATATTTGGGTATTAAAGTAGGGGTTTTCTTGAAAATAAACAAGGCAGGCCTGTCAGGTCAAGGAAAGCTAAAAGCCTTTGTTGCCACTGACAAGCTTGGAGCTTTTAAAAGGAAATAAAAATTTTGGAAAACTTGCATCTACTACTGAGAGCTTAAGAGCTTACCAAGACTTAAAAAATTTTTCTTATGAAATCAGTGAGAACATTAAGGAATATGATTTATTTTTATGTTGTGAAACTAAATGAATCAACATTTGGAAGACTGAAATAACCCAGTTGAACAAAACATTGAAAATAACCAAAGTATGATATCAAAAAACTATGCAAGGGTAAGTGGCAGAGTTCGTGGCCTTACAAAGGACTAGACAGTAGGGCACTTAAATACTCAAATACCACATCGGGTTTGAAGCCTTCCCATTTTCATGACACCAAGGCAAAAACAAGGCAGGATCTGAGAAAAGGAGCAGACATTAGAGGAAGAGAAACTACAATTCTGTGCTCATACGGCTGTTCGCAAGGAACATGAGACATTCATCATGCAGGATTTCTACAACAACACTTCCTATCCTCAAGACCTCCGATAGGAAGGGAGGATAAGATAAGAAAATACAATTATGATACCTGGCAACATAATAAACTATTCTAGGTAGAGTTGGCCCAGGGGATGGAAGGTCTGACCTGCATGTTCAGAACCTTGGGCCCCTTAAGCTGGTAATAAACATTTTTCTCTTTGACCAGATTCTAGTGAGGCCCCTCTGCTCCCTCTTCTTGACTAGGCCTCAACCTTGGTCTATGAGGATTTGATCGTACACTAACAGAGTTTGTAACAGCTCAAGGACATACCCCTAAGATGACCCTATCTCCTCTGAAAGTAACTGCTTGAGAAACTCAAGGTTGACAAAAAAAGAAAATGCACTGTTTATTCCAGCCAACATTTGAGGATAGGGTCTCTTTTTCCCATTCTCTAAGAAAGGATAGAACCCTGCCTTTGGTAAGGGCCCAGGCAGCAAACAGAGCTGAGCTACTTGCATGCACACTGACTAACCTTTGTGATTTTTCACTTCCCTGGCTCTGCTGAGCCCTCACTTACCTGCCTCCGTATGCCTTCATTCTCTCTGTAAAACAGTCACTCACCTCTGCACAAATCAATGCTCAAATCGCTTTACACGGGACTCTCTTCCTTACTGAAATAGTTATCATTGATTAAAATTTGCCCTTACTACATTAACTACTGTCCAGTTTTGTTTTTCTTTGACACTTACCAGGGCTAGAGTACCCAGAAATGGACAATGAGTTTTCCTTTTCAACATCATCTTCAGGAACAAAACTACTTTCTTTATTTGAAAACAATTGCTAGAAGGATAACAGTATGACAGATTGGGAATTGATTGAATATTACAACCTCACCAGGGAAAATAACTTAGCCCTGAAATGTAAAAGAACATTTCATTTCACAATCTATATTTTGATATTCGTTGAATTCACTGGATTATTTAATATACCAGAATATTACCACTTCATTTCATTGTAATTCTATGAATTGAATATCCCAAATATTAAATTCTAAAATATGAAATTTAAGTCTGTTGTGCCCATTCAAGAAGGATATTGAGGCAAATATGCAAAATCAGAAACTAAATTCTGGAACCTGAAAGGTGATAGAAAGGAATAACTAGGTTTGCATATATTGTTCACATTTTTACTTAAATGGAAAGTATTCTAGATGATTTGTAGATAAAATTAATTAATATAAGTGTCAAAATACCAAGATAATGCAAACAAAATGTAGGGTAGTGTTGTTAAATGGAAAAAGGCATTACCATGTCATTATTTTAAGTTTAACTCAATGACATGCAGTCTTACCAAATACCCAAGCATGCTACCCAAGCGTAATCTATTTAAACAGAATCAAACAGCATTCATAATTATAATCTCTTTTAACTAAGAAAGTGTGCTTTGAGCTAGGATTCAACCTAAAAAGGTAAAAGGGAGAAACAAAGTAAGTAAAATTATTCAAATTTGATAATAAGACTTCTGTTTCAATGGAATGGCAGAGTTCAAAGGACTTGGGTTAAAGATAGGCTTACACATCATATTCCAATGACAAACTTTGAAAGAATCTGTTGTAATGGAGAAATTCTGAAACTTGGAAAGATGATAGACGAGAATAACTAGGTTTGCCTATATTGTTCACAAAAGCATAATCAAATAGTTTTTCCCATTTTAAAAGTATCTTGGTATTTTATATGTTTAACATGTTTTTATGTGTAAAATATAAAGTATGTTTCAAAAAGTTCAGTTGGACAACTTACTGATGCTATCACTTCAGTTAATGACTATGCAAACAGTAATAGACCATGTGAGAAATCATATCTAGAAGGAGTAAATATGATTTAAGATAAAAATTTAAAAAATAAGAATAGCCAGGATGATAGAAGGGAGCTAGCCCTTCCAGATAAGAAAATACAATTTAGAAATGTTGGGTTCTAACAATAACTGATCATTGATAATGATGTGTTTATGTACTTGATGTGTTTATTAAACATAAAAATTCAGTATAAATTTTGCAACATGCAACATCAAAAACATACTGTCTATTTAAGAAGTCTATGGCCAAGAATATAGATCTAAAGATTTTGACTCCAAGTATTTCCCAAGAAAAAAGGTTTGGCCAAATTGTTAGCAACCATTATACTGTAGTCAAAATTTACCCACCCCCCAACACGGTGAACAATCAGCTGTTTAGAACCTATGATCGGAAAATAATGGTCCCTTCAAAGGGGTCCACATCTTAATCCCCAGAATCTATGCACACAACTTTTTGTTTTCTCTTTTCAAAATGAAAAGTCATTATAGTATACAACATGGTTTTGTTGTCAATAGTTTGGCCCAGTTAAAATATGCAAACACTTAACATTCATCTCATTAAAATTATAGCGTATCTATAAATACAACAGATCTTTATTGTAATTAAAATCATCAGAGAAATGCAAATCAAAACTACTTTGAGATATCACCTAACTCCAGTAAAATTAGCCCACATAACAAAATGCCAAAACCAGAGATGTTGGCGTGGATGTGGAGAAAAGGGAACACTTCTACACTGCTGGTGGGAATGCACACTAATATGTTCCTTTTGGAAGGATGTTTGGAGAATACTTAGAGATCTAAAAATTGACCTGCCATTTGATCCTATAATTCTTTTACTACGTATATACCCAAAAGACCAAAATCATATTATAACAAAGACATCTGTACCAGAATGTTCACTGCAGCCCAATTTATAATTGCTAAGTCATGGAAGAAACCCAAGTGCCCATCGATCCACGAATGGATTAATAAATTGTGGTACATGTATACCATGGAATATTATGCAGCCTTAAAGAAAGATAGAGACTTTACCTCTTTCATGTTTACATGGATGGAGCTGGAATATATTCTTCTTAGCAAAGTATCTCAAGAATGGAAGAAAAAGTATCCAATGTACTCAGCCCTACTATGAAGCTAAATTATAGCTTTCATATGAAGGCTATAACCCAACTATAGCACAAGTATATGGGGAAAGGGGCAAGGAGGGGGAGGTTAGAGTGAAGGGAGGGTAATTGGTGGGGCCACACCTATGGTGCATC
>CAUYON010088683.1:24705-43874 GCA_963573935.1 Arctocebus calabarensis
TCGAAGGTGTTGTTCTGGGGGGGCGCCGAACGGGTGGGGGCCACACCTAGGGTGCATCTTAGAAGGGGACAGGTGAACTTTACTAAATGCAAAATACAAATGTCTTCATATAACTGAGAAAATGCCAGGAAGTCTATGTTAATCAGTTTGATGAAAATAGTTCAGATTGTATATGAAACCAGCACGTTGGCTTGGCACCTGTGGCTCAATGGACTAAGGCGCCAGCCATGTACACCTGAGCTGGTGGGTTCAAATCCAGCCCAGGCCCGCCAAACAACAATGGTGGCTGCAACCAAAAAATGGCCAGACGTTGTGGCAGGGGCCTGTAGTCCCAGCTACTCGGGAGGCGGAGGCAAGAGACTCGCTTGAGCCCAGGAATTGGAGGTTGCTGTGAGCTGTGTTGCCACAGCATCCTATCTAGGGTAACAGCTAGAGGCTCTGTCTCAAAAAAAAAAACAAAAACTAAAAACATAAGAAAATAGCCGTGTGTTGTGGTGGGCGCCTGTAGTCCCAGCTACTCGGGAGGCTGAGGCAAGAATCACCTAAGCCCAAGAGTTGGAGGTTGCTGTGAGCTGTGACACCATAGCACTCTGCCATGGGCAACAAAATGAGAGTCTGTCTCTAAAAAAAATAAATAAATAAAATAAAGTAAAAAAAAAAAAGAAAGAAACCAGCACATTGTACCCCTTGATTGCGCTATGATTGTACACATCTATGATTTAATAATAAAAACAATAAAAAAAAAGAGAGAGAGAGAAAGGGAAAAATCATGCTACCCAGTTCCAAAATGTGTCCTAAGACCAAGGAAAAAGAATCATTCTAGTTCATTTCCTTCTCCTTCTGCCGTGTCAACTCAGGGTTATATAACTGAACTTCTCTGCGAGGTACCCCCTGGGGGCCTCCGGGAGGCAGAGTTGGCAGTGACATGAATAAATATTTCTGTGTTCACTGCCCCTGGCCTCGGGTTCTGAGCAAACACCACAGCCTGAAAGGGAGGCCGTGACAAGGAGGAAGCTCGGGGCTCCAAGTCAGGCGGCCGTGTGCCAGGACGAGCCCTGCCTGCCTCGAAGGACGTGGACACATCGCCAGCCAGCACCCAGTTAGCTGAGTTTCCAGGACAGTGTGACCTGTGCAGGAGGAAAGATTCCAGGCTGGGGGGCGTGGAGCCTTTGGGCAGTTCTCCCTATGGATGGAATAAGGCCCATCCCCCTCACCACAGACTGGCATTTGAGGCCCTTCACAATTTGGCCCCCTCGCCTTCCTCCTGCCCCTCTCCTATCACCTAGCGACACCCACATGCTCCATTCCTTGGCCCTTTGGGGCTATTGGGCTTTCCTCAGCAGGATTTGTCCCCTCTCTGGGAATGTCCTCTGCCCCTCCCTCCCTCTCGAACCAGCTGTGTGTAGAGCAGAGGAGGCTTTGGAATTGCCCATTCACAGCGGCTGTGAATTCCGGCTTAGCTGAGTCACCTTGGCCTCATGACTTAACTTCTCCAAGCCTGTTTCCCCAATGGTAAACTAGACTTTGTGTCTTATTCCTTGTGACCATCAACAGAGATAATTGTCAATAATAAGTGCCGGTTCCTTAGCTTTACTGTATCTACCAGGCATGTGTGAGGGTTTTGCACATATAAGTCATTTAGCTAAGCACACTAGCCCTCTGGCAGAGTCTCCTCTTCCTTCAAGCTGATTCCTTTTATCTCCAAGATCTTCCTAAAACCTCCCCTCCTATCTCCAGTAGATCGGTCTCTTCTGGGAGTCTTCACAGTGTCTCATAGATACCTTAGTTATAGCACTTATCACATGCAGGTGTTGTCATTAGTGGACAAGTCTGGCTTCCTTTTTATTCTAAGTGCTCCCTGTCTAGGTCATGGCCATACTATGGCACCCAGAGAAAGGCCTGCACTTGAATGAAAAAATGGGTAAGTGTGTGCGTGCATGCACACAGGCTGCGTGGGAGAGACACTCTGAAGCAGGTGCCCGAGGACAGGTTGGCTCTGAATATACACTTAGCTCTCTGGGCTCTGACTCCCTGAGCTCAGAGAATGGGCCATCAGATCCCCTCTTAAGTCCTGGGCAGACTGAGGGGGAAACTCACAGACTCCTCTGGATGCCTGTCCTGCTTGGACTTGGACGACATTTTCTAGTCAAAACCAGGACACTTGTCCCAGCAAAAGGTTTGTGGGCAACAAGGCATCCAAGAGGGATAGAAGATTAGGAATAATAATAATAATAATCTGGAAGCTTAGGAATAAATGTAGAAACACTGGATTAGCCAGCATATGAACTGCAGACTCCCCTCCATCATGCCTGGCTTGGTCATGTACCCAGCATACAATAGTTATCTAGTAAATGCTTGGTAGATTTGAGGCAATGTGCTCTTTATGCCATTGTGGGGTAAGATATGATATAGTGAAGGAACAGGAGCCACCAGCCTCTTCCCTGGGAAAGTTGCTTGTTGAAGAAGGAATTAGAATTGTAGACCTTTGCTCTCTGCACGGTGGTCTCTCTGTTAGTCCAGGACCATTGATAAATTCCGACTGGCTACAGAATAAAGCTCTAGTTCTCTGTCTTGGCAACCAAGGTTTTCCATGAACTTTTCTCAGGCTTATCTACCAGCACTGGTTTTCTCCCTTCCTCCCCCACCCATGGCAGAATGAGTGACTTCCTACCTTCTAAACTCACCAGCACTTCCCAGCAGTGGGTTGCACAATATCTCCCACCCTACATGCTCTTCTGCAATGTGCAGAGTCCATTTCTCCACCCTCCTGAATCTCCTGGGCCCTGTGACTGCTTAGGCTACCAGAATATGTCAGAAGTGATACTGGCAGTTCCAGGCATAGTCTTTAAGTGGCAGCTTCTGCCTCCTACCTTTCAGAATGCATGCTCTTGGGACCTACTCTCTGGGAACTCAGCTGCCATGCTGTGGGAAGCCCTAGGCATGTGGAGAAGCCCACATTAGATACTCTAGTTGAGCTCCTCATTGAGAGCAGCATCAGTAGGAATCACATGAATGAACCATCTCGGACACTCAGTCCAGTTGAGCCTTTGGGTGACTGAACATTTGACGGCAACCACAGGAGAGACCCCTCCCCCCCCACTAAGAACCACCCAGCTGAGCCCAGCCAACCTATAGAAGCATGAAAGAAAATAATAAATTATTGTTTTAAGCCTCCAAGTTTTGGAGTGGTTGGTTACACAGCAACAGAGAGCCAGCACAGCAGTCTTCACACTAGTTCTCTCTTCCCACCTCCATACTAATCTATACCACCTCTATCATGAAACTCACTGTCCCCTTCTCCCCAGGAACCTCTTCTATCTCTGACCTCTCTTAATAATTGTTTGCACCAATCACCATTACTTTGTGTTGAGATCCCTGAAACCTACCTTTTCTTTAAAACATATATAACCTAAACAGAAATTTTCTGTCACTTCTGAAAAAGTAGAAAACCAATGTCACTTGCCCCTAATCGAAAGAAGGTAACAACACAAATTAGATGAAACCAATCAATGTCATTATTAAATTCTAGCGGGACAGTGTTACCCCCCAAACTGTCTGAACCCAGGCCTCACTCTCTTCTTGTTGAACAAGTGTTGTGATGATACTGGTAACCAACTCTGAGTTCCAGTCTCTCGGCAGTTACGGGATATCAGCTTCCCAATCCCCGGACTGGCACAGGGTTGTATGTCCTTGAATCAACAGGTCCTGGCAGGTTTATGATTCCTTCATGTTACTTATTAAGGCAGTCACTATAGCTCCTCAGTCTCGCCAGTTCTGCAGCACTTTGGGAGCCTCTAGCCTTTCCAGTATTTTAAAAGAATTAGGTATATACAATTCCTCCAACCAAGGGGAGAACAGAGAGAGGGAAGGAGGGAGGGGGTGGAGAGTCACAGCTGTGGCACACCTTTTAGGGGTGGGACACAATTATAAGAGGGATTTTATCTAACAAATGCCATCAGTGTAACCTGGTTCTTTGTACCCTTAATGAATCCCCAATAATAAATAAAATAAATAAATAAATAAATAAAATAAAATCCCTCCTACCTAAAATGCCACATACTGCTTCTATTACTTGCCCTGAAGCCTGATTTACATACCCTGAATTCCCATAGCTCTAACAGCATCTTTTGGATTTGTTTCTTTTATTTTTTAAGTATTTCCTCCAAGAGCGTTTTCAATGTGGCTCTTTGTATATTTCACTTTCTGAAGCTTTATTTGCCTAAGAATATTTTTACTATGACCTCATGTTCAAATGACAATTTGGCTGGCTTTAAAATTCTGGATTGAAAGAGTTCTTTCTTTTCTATTCTTTTTTTTTTTTGGGGGGGGGGACAGAGCCTCAAGCTGTCACCCTGGATAGAGTGCTGTGGCATCACAGCTCACAGCAACCTCCAATTCCTGGGCTCAAGTGAGTCTTTTGCCTTTGCCTCCCAAGTAGCTGGTAGTACAGGCATCCGCCACAATGTCCGACCATTTTTTGGTTGCAGCCGTCATTGTTGTTTGGTGGGCCCAGGCTGGATTCGAACCCGCCAGCTCAGGTATACGTGGCTGGCGCCTTAGCCCGATGAGCCACAGGCGCCGAGCCTCTTTTCTATTCTTAATGACATTACTTTTTTCACTTCCTTTCTCAGGTGTTGTTACTGAGAAGTCCAGTCTGACTCTTGCTCCCTTATAAGTGATCAGTTGTTTCTTTCTGCTCTTCTCTTTTGTTTTTCATATTTGTAATTTCTTTTCTTTTTTTATTTTTTTTTTTGAGACAGAGTCTCACTGTGTTGCCCTTGGTAGAGTGTCGTGGCATCACAGCTCACAGCAACCTCAAATTCTTGAGCTTAAGCAATTCTCTTCCCTCAGCCTCCCAAGTAGCTGGGACTCCAAGTGCCCGCCAAAATGCCCTGCTGTTTTTCGTTGCTGTTGTCATTGTTGTTTAGCTGGCTCTGGCTGGATTCAAACCTACACAGCCTTGGTGTATGTGGCTGGCGCCATAATCACTGTGCTACGGGTGCTGAGCCTGTATTTGTAATTTCACCATTATACTTGGGTGTGGATTTTTTCCTTATTTTTTTCTACTATTTGATTATGTTATGAGCCCTTTCTCAGAATGAATCCACATTCATTTTTATTTTTTTCTTTAATTTTTGGGCCATTTAATCTCCATTATTTCTTCACTTGTCTTTTCCTTATCTCCACTTCTATTTTGTCTTTCCTTTGGGGACTCCTATTTCTATTCTCCACATTGCTCAGCTTTTCTTTTCTTTTTTTTTGGCCCTCAGTAGAGTGCCATCACGTCACAGCTCACAGCATCCTCCAACCCCTGGGCTTAGGTGATTCTCTTGCTTCAGCCTCCCAAGTAGCTGGGACTACAGGTGCCCTCCACAAAGCCTGGCTATTTTTTCTGTTGCAGTTTGGCCGGGGCAGGGTTTGAATCGACCACCCTTGGTATATGGGGCTGGTGCCGTACCCACTAGGCCACAGGCGCCACCTAGCTTTTCTTTTTTTTTAATTTGTCTCTTTACCTTTTCCTGCTGCTTTTGGGGTTTACTCTCAATCTGCTCATCCTATCTTTTGGCACTCTTCAATGAAAGTTATGTATATTAAATTACTTTATTCCTGCATCTTCTCAATTGCTTTCTTGCTTATATTTGTTCTTTTGCTTTCCTACCTGGCAAAATGTGGCTTTCCCTTCAAGGATCTTTTTGAGAACTCTGTCCAGTTTTAGCTGCTGGCCTTCTCCTACCATACTCATCCAGGGCAGACAACATATTTCATCCTGTAAACTCGGGCCACTTTGCCAATTTGCTGACCTTTGCAGTGCCCTTGCACAACTTGAGCTTCATCATCCTTTTGGATGGGCATGGATAGAACACTGTGTTTCTGCCTCAGCTCTTTAGAAGACAAACTCTTACTACAAATGTAGGAAGGTGCATTGAAATGCCTTTTATGGTTCTTACTACAGCAAGAAGTCTCAATGGGACTGAATTTCAATTTGGTCCCTGTTGCTTCAGCAATGGCCCCCCAAAAGGGCAGAGTCTATGACTTCCTGTTCTTGCATTATTCCACAAATCTCCTGTACCTCCTTATACATAATTACCATGCTTTACTTTAAAATCTGGGTCCACCTGCTTCATTAATTCTGCTTCAGATGGTATATGTGGCTTGATTTGTTGTCTTTCTTTTATAGTAGTTGCACTCCTCAGGTGTCTATTTTGGCAGGTGAGTTCAAGTTCCCCCTGGTGTACCAACTATCTGTCTGGCAGCGTACCCTGGGGAAGGGCCTCTCTCAGCATACAGAGAGGTAAAAAGATGAGGCCCAGGACAGAGAGCCATACCAACATCCTGGTCTGTCCCCTCTGGCTGCCACTCTGCCAGCTATGACCATCAAGCTTCACCTGTAAGTTCCCAGGGAAAAGCAGGCTGTGGGGAGGGGCATGAGGGGCGTAGACTCCTCAGGTGAGATCCACTAGCCCAGGGTGAGGCACTAATGGAGGAGGGAATGCCTGAGTGCTTACCCGGTGCTTGCCCATTTTGATCAATTCCTCACTCCAGCAGAGCTTTGAGCTGCCCCAGACTTTCCCAGGCTACAGTGATTTTCTCAAGACAGGGAGAAGGGATTGAACTCAGACTAAAGGGCAGGGCAGTGAGAGGGGCTAGAGTTTAGGTCCTGGGGTCCATCAAACATTCGTTCATTCCATATTGGAAGCCCATTTGTGCCTGGACATTGTGCTGCGGGATGGGAGACAGTAAGAACAGGGCCGGTCCTTGCCCTCAAGGGCGTTAGGCTCTGCCAACAAATTAACAGACTTGGATGCAAATCCCGACACCACCACCTGGGTAGCTTACTGTCTTTCTAAGCCTCAATTTCTTCATCTGCAAAATGAAGATGATCACAGCACCTATTTATAGGATCCCTGAGACAATGCTGTCAGTGATTAGCACAATGCCTGGCACACTGAAGGCTCTCAAAAATGTTAATTATTATTATTATTATTATTATTGTGATCAATGATGTTACTGGGAATTAGGTAGGAACTTGGAGCTGTTTCTAAAAAGATATATGAATCACCTTTCATTCTCTGGGCAAACAAGTTACCCTTAGGGTCTCTGACTAGAGAAAATGAGCAGGTGGGTGGAGTGGTGCCTGTGGCTCAAGGAGTAGGGTGCTGGCCCCCTATACTGAGGTGGCAGGTTCAAACCCAGCCCCAGCCAAAAAAACAAACAAACAAAAAAATGATCAGAAGGGGCAACCAGAATTTCAGAGAAAGAGTAGTGAGAGGGTTTTGTTCTTAGGAAATTTGCCATAAAAAAATCTAGCAAGGCTGGCTTGGCGCCTGTGCCTCAAGTGGCTAAGGTGCCAGCCACATACACCTGAGCTGGAGGGTTCAAATCCAGCCCGGGCCTGCCAAACAACAATGACAGCTGCAACCAAACAATAGCCCGGCGTTGTGGCAGGAGCCTGTAGTCCCAGCTACTTGGGAGGCAGAGGCAGGAGAATCACTTGATCCCAGGAGTTGGAGGTTGCTGTGAGCTGTGATGCCACAGCACTCTACCCAGGGCGACAGCTTGAGGCTGTCTCAAAAAAAAAAAAAAAAAATTCCAGCAAGGCAGGGAAACAAACAAACCGAGTTCCAGACAGAACTACTAAAGCTGTGAAGATTTCAGATAACTGGGGTGGTGCCTATAGCTCAAAGGAGTAGGGCACTGGCCCCATATACCGAAGGTTGTAGGTTCAAACCTGGCCCCAGCCAAAAACTGTAAAAAAAAAAAAAAAAAAGACTTCAGGTAACTAGTCTCTTTCCCTGGTTATCTGTTTGTCTGTCCTTTTCCTTCCTTCCTTTTCTTTTTTTCTTTTTTAAAAATTGAGATAAGGTGTGTCCAGGTTACAGTGCAGTGGCCTCATCATAGCTCACTGCAAACTCAAACTCTTGGGCTCAAGTCTCTTGAGTAGCTGGGATTGCAGGTGACTGTCATGACACCTATCTAATTTTTCTATACTTTGTAGAGGCAATGTCGCTGTTGCTCGGGCCGCTCTCAAACACTTGAACTCAAGGGATCTCCTTCCTCTGACTCCCAGAGTGCTAGGATTCCAGGACTGACCCAGGCGCCTGGCCAGGTCCCTCCTGGGGATGCTGAAACACCTGCAGGAGGTGTGGGCAGTGGTGTGGTGCACAGTGCTCAGCTATGTGTGGGCGCCTGGGAAGCTCTCAGCCAGCCAGAGTTAACCATCCTCTGGGAACTGCAGACAGAAACCTTAGGAAACCTCAGGAAACCTCCAGGAGGGTCATGGGCAGAGTAAGGGAAAATGGCACACAATTGCTTTTTGTTGCATGACAGACTGAGTAGATACCTCCAGGTGGCTAATTTTTCTGTTTAGTAGAGAGGGGTCTCACTCAGGTTAGTCTCCAACTCCTTAGCTCAAGCAACCCACCTGCCTCAGTCTCCCACAGTGCTAAATTACAGGTGTAAGCCACTGGGCCAGGCCAGAAATTGTTTCTTTTTTCTTTTCTTCTTTCTTTTCTTTAATTATGTTATGTTCTTTGACCAGTCTAACCACTCTCTTCTTCTTCTTCTTTAATTTTTATTTATTTATTTAATTTATTTGTTTGAGACGGAGTCTCACTATGTCGCCCTCGGTAGAGTGCTATGGTATCACAGCTCACAGCAACTTCAAACTCTCAGGCTTAAGCAATTCTCTTGCCTCAGCCTCCCAAGTAGCACAAAGCCCAGCTTTTTCTTTGTTGCAGTTTGGCGAGGGTTGGGTTCGAACCTGCCACCCTTGGTATATGGGCCCGTGCCCTACTCACTGAGCCGCAGGCGCTGCCCAGAAATGGTTTCTTATTAAGTGATTGCTATGGCTACTTGGCTATTATCATCTCTGGTTAATAAATTAGGAAACTGAGGCTCTGAGAAGCAATGTGGCTTGAGGCAGAGGACAAGGCTTTTCCCCTATTCTTTTTCAACCCTCTTCCCAGCTAATTCCCCCATTCACAGCCAGCACCCCAGAGCAGGGCATGCTGGCCACCCACAGCCCTGAGGCCTCCTATGGCAGGTGCTACCCATCCAGGGCCCCTGCAGCTCAGGTGTGTCCTGTGCAGGCGGGAGGCCCCGCTGAGAAGAACAGGCCTCTCTGTCTTAGAGACTGGCACTCCCTGTCTTCCTTCCCCAGGCCAACTTCAGCCACTACCCTGGGAATTTCAAACCGTAGGAAGTTCCAGCCCCACCCCCTGCCCTGCGAAGGGAACCATGAGGCTCACTGACCGGCTCCTTCGTGGTGGCTAGGTCCCTTGTCTTTCATCTTACCTGGGATTTATATATATACATATATATATATATATATTTTTTTTTTTTTTTTTTTTTGAGACAGAGCCTCAGTCTATCACCCTGGATAGAGTGCTGTGGCATCACATCTCACAGCAACCTCCAATTCCTGGGCTCAAGCGAGTCTCTTGCCTCCGCCTCCTAAGTAGCTGGGACTACAGGTGCCCACCCCACAACGCCCAGCCATTTTTTGGTTGCAGCCGTCATTGTTGTTTGGTGGGCCTGGGCTGGATTCAAACCCGCCAGCTCAGGTGTACGTGGCTGGTACCTTAGCCCGTTGAGCCACAGGCGCCGAGCCGGGATTTATACTTCTGACCAGGAATTCATTTCAGAGCAAACAACAAGGGATCATCCTACCAGGTCCTGAGGAAAGAGGGATTCCCAAGACCGAAACACCACCCACATCGAGACAGGATAGATAGAGATGGGGAAACTGATGAGGGAAATATGCACAGGGCTTGGAGATTGTCCAGGAAACATAACCACGCTGCCACTGCTACGCTGGCTTAAGAGGCCCTCAGACGGCTGCATGAAAAGTATATATCTTTTTTTTTTTTTTTTTTTTTTTAGACAGAGCCTTAAGGTGTTCACCCTGGATAGAGTGCAGTGGCATCACAGCTCACAACAACCTCCAATTCCTGGGCTCCAGCGAGTCTCTTGCCTCTGCCTCCCAAGTAGCTGGGACTACAGGCACTCACCACAATGCCCGGCCATTTTTTGGTTGCAGCCATCACTGTTGTTTGGCGGGCCGGGGCTGGATTCGAACCCGCCAGCTCAGGTGTATGTGGCTGTCGCCTTAGCCCGTTGAGCCACAGGCGCCGAGCCAAAAAGAATATATCTTAACTCAGGCGCTTCTGGCCCTACATAGTCCAGCCCAGTTTAAGGAGGTTGCTATTTTGGATATTTTTCTTCAATATCAAACATATATCTTTTTAAAAAATCAGTAGAATGTATTATAATTCTGCATCTTTTTTTTAAAAACCATACATGAGTTTTTTAGAAATTAAAAGGATTTATTGAGCAACTTAAAATCCATTTTATTTTTTTTTAACCTTCCTTCCCTTTTTATTGGAAGATTGGAAAATAAAGAAAAGTTGCTGGCGGCACCTATAGCTCAGTGGATAGGGTGCTGGCCACATACACTGAGGCTGGTGGGTTCAAATCCGGCCTGAGCCAGCTAAATGACAACGACAACTGCAACAAAAATATAGCCGGGCATTGTGGCAGGAGCCTGTAGTCCCAGCTACTTGGGAAGCTGAGGCAAGAGAATTGCTTGAGCCCAAGAGTTTGAGGTTGCTGTGAGCTGTGACGCCACAGCACTCTACCCAGAGTCACAGCTTGAGACTTGGTCTCAAAAAAAAAAAAAAAAGAAAGAAAGAAAGAAAGAAAAGTTGCTGCATTTACAAATCCCAGGGAATTTCACACCCACCACATTGTCAAAAGAATTTGGAATTAGGAGACGTGGATCTTCCCTGATGATACATAACCTTGAATGTGTCTCATCCTCTCCAGATTGTGGTTTCCAAACCTTGAAAATGAGGGTGCTCTCTCTAGTACGTTTCAGGGTCTCAATAGCTCTACCATTCTGCGGCTGTGTCCCAGGAACAATGGGAGGGGAGCCAGCTGGGACGTTGCCTTCCCCCTCTCGGAGCTCCAGGAGCAGTGACATCATGTCCAGGCCTCTCCCTTGGGTGTAAATGTCTAGAACGCCCTTCTCTGAGAAAAGGCACTGAGGGTGGTGGGAGAGAGGGCAGAGATGTCAAACACAGGAAAGGGGCTGGCAGTTGGTGGGGATTAGACAATGAAAACTGAAGTTCAAGGTCAGTTTAGTCAGAATCTCCTCTCTCAGAGCCAAGCTGGGGCTTATGCATTCTACCATATCCCTTGAGCACCTGCTATGCTATGAGCAGAGGCTGTGCTAAGTCAGGAGAAGTTTACGGAAAGTGCTACAAGGATGACTCTTAGGGGGCACACTGCGTCCTGTCTCCTGTAGCTGTGCTCCCCTAAGCCTCCCTGCTTCCCGGAGCGGTGGGAATCCAACACAGCCGTTTGCCAGGAAGTCAGAAAACTAAAGACCCCTAACTGTACTTGGAGTGCAAGGACACAGCTTGCCACCAGTCTGAGACAGGGGCCATGAGGCGGTGCAGAAACCAGAATTGACCGAGGTGAAAAGCTGTTGATGGGAAACCACTACACCAGATTCGCACTGTGTGCCTGGCTCACCACGCTGCCTCCCTCCAGCTCAGCTCACCACTAACCAGCACAGAGCCCAGCATGGACAAGGTAAAGAATGCCCCAGCCCACGATGGGTCATAGCAGCCCCTTCCCTTTTCTTCTTCCCCTCCCATCAGACATTCATGGCCCTTTGCCATCTGTTGACTGTCCCTCTAACCCCTCTCCTTACCCCTGCAACTTTGGGCGGACACTTAGAGCACATGAGAAAGGTGTGACCCACTTAGAGTTCTAGCTCCTTCATCTACTCCCAAGTAGGAGTCAAGATTCTAAGATGTTATACCTGTGCTCTGTCTAGGCCCATCCCTTTGCCACACACACACACACACCCCTCAAGAGGAGCTGCCTGGAATCTCTTACTCTGCACTTCTGTTCCATCCACCGTGACCACTGTGTCCACCTCCATACCATCCATCAGTACCAAGCCATCTCTAAATCCACTACCCTTTGTTACCTATTCACCATGTGTCAAGCTTAGTACTTCACATTCATTCATTCAACAGCTGCATACTGAGACACTGCACGCCAGGCACCATGCTGGGGCTGGGGATATAACAGTGAGCCAAATATACATGGCTCCTGCACCCAAAGAGCCACAGTCTAGCAGAAATTAATACCTAGTATTTGTTGAGTGCCTGGTCTATGGGGAAACTGTACCACGCACTTTATATGGATTACCTGACTTAATCTGTCAGAGAAATTGTTTCATTAAGGGGTACATCAAACTGAACCATAGGCCAAAGACTGGATTTGCCCAAGGCTAAAAAGACAGCCCTGGATGAGGGCCATGGCAGGGATTCCAATCCCACGTTGACTCATTCCACAGCAGAGCTCTAACCACTATGTTCCCTCTCCCAGACCCACTCAAATTCCACCTCCTCCGAGGAGTTTTCTGGAATCTTCCTGCCAGACTCAAGGGCTTCCTTGGTCTCTCTAATCCAGCCCTCACATCCTACACAGCCATCTCCTCCTCCCACTGGACGCCCAGAGAACTCTGCCAGATTCCTCCAGAGCTGTGAGTCTGATGAGCCACCCTGAGTGCCTGTTGAACTTGGTGATCTGAACCCTGGTGTGGGTTTTCTTTCCTTTTTTCTTTTGAGACAGAGTCTCAAGCTGTCACCCTGGGTAGAATGCCATGGTGTCACAGCTCACAGCAACCTCTAACTTTTGGGCGTAAGTGATTGTCTTGCCTCAGCCTCCTGAGTAGCTGGGACTACAGGCGCCCACCACAACGCCCGGCTATTTTTGTTGTTGTTGCCGTTGTCATTGTTTTAAGCTGTCCTGGGCCCTCCAGCCTCGGTTATGTGGCTGGCGCCCTACCCACTGATCTCCAGGCGCCGCCCCCTGGTGTGGGTTTTCGAACCCCAGATTTTCCCAAGGGGCCTCAGCATAGAGCTGACACATCAAGACGCCCATTTCACAGATGAGGCAAACAGTCCCAACTAATGAGTGAAAATCCTATCTTCTTCCACAGGTCCCATCACCTCCCTTTTCTTCCTGAGAGCCTCGCTTCCTCTGGTGCCAGAGGCTTCGGTATGGGGTGGGGACACAGAAACGACCTGCCTACTGTTAATTTCAAGCTCCAAACGCAGGCTGGCTCTAAGGGAGCTTCTCCGCGCTCTGTTAGGCTTCGTTTGAGCTCTGGGAACCTGTACTCACCATCTTATTTCCAAACCCCACTAAAGGCGATTAGTCTCCCTCCCACCACCCCAAACCAGCACCTTTGTGCTCAAATAGCAGACACTTGCGCCAACAAAGGTGCAGGAGAGGCCGGGGATCCCTCATCCCCACACCCGGGCTCTCCTTGGTCCCGCGCGGCCGGCAGGTGGACAGCAGCCGCCGTGCCTGAGCCGGGCCGCGCCTTGCTCCGGCAGACCCCGGCGCCCCGGCGCCTCCTACCTGCTCGGCGAACCCCTCTCGCCGAACCCCGCTCGGCCCCGCTGCGCTCCCCCCTGGGTGGCTGCGGCCGCCGCAGCCCTGCGCCGCACACCTCGGGATCCCGCCCCCGACCGGGGGTCCCGCCTCCCGCCCCGCCCCGCCCCGCGCAGGTGATCCAGGAGCCCGGGGGCCGCTCTGGGGGCGCCGGGTCCCGCACACCGGAGCGGCGGCGCCTCCCGGCGGTGTCCCCGCGCTTCGGTCCTTTTTGAGACTCCGATTCTGGCACCCCCCAGAATCACATCTTGGGCAAGAAGTTGGGCGACAGAATTATGCTTCTCAATTTGTTACTATGTACTATCAGGGGACGAAGGAGGAAGGGCAAATAGACGCTGCTGGCAATTCGTGTAGGTGTCTTCCAGGAGCACGACGTTAACCTGACTGCAGGGTTTGGGGACGGATTGGGGTTTAGATAATCACAGAATGTTACACGAGGCGGAAACACTTGGCAACCCGCAAGTGTCAAGAACTCCGCCCGTGAGGATCCAGGACTCCCAGCTCGCAGACTGCTCGGCTTCCCGCGAGTCCCGGACTCGGGACGGCATCCCTGGCACACGGGCACTTCCTCAGTATCTGTAGAAAGAGGGGAGAGACCTGAGAGCAAGGAACCGCAATCCCTCTAGAAACAGGGACCCTGAGGCCGGGGAAGCAGAGGTGAGCGCGCCAAGTCACGCCGGAATGGGAGGAGATAGCAGTTTCCTCATTCTGTGTCGGAATTACATCCAGAAAGTGGGGGTTATGGCCTATTGCTCTGCCACCTGTGGGAGGCTTTCAAAGCCATGATCACTTCCTCCCGAGCTGGCTAGGAACTGGGAAAGAGTTCCCTGTGTTTTTCTAGGAAACTCCAGGATAGTACATAGTAACAAATTGAGAAGCATAATTCTGTCACCCAACTTCTTGCCCAAGATGTGAAACACAATCCTTGGCTTCAAGAGCTTCTCCTTGGGGGGTGGGAATGGGCGGGGGTGGGGAGGGATGCTGACCCGGCTACAGGAGAGGCCGCAGCGGGCAGGGGGAACTGGGAGCCCCCTCTGGCCCTGAGGTCTGAGTTCCAGGCAACATGGCGCTGTGGGCTGTGTGGGGGGCCAGGGCTCAGGGGTGAGCCGGTCTCAGGTTCTAATCCTGACTCCACTGCTTCCTAATTGCAAAACTGAGTGCTGTTGCCCCCACCTGTAATCCTATCACTCTGGGAGGCTGAGGCGGGTGTATTGCTTGAGCTCATGAGTTCAAGGACAGCCTGAGCAAGAGCAACACCCTATCTCTAAAAACAGCCGGGCGTTGTGGCGGGCGCCTGTAGTCCCAGCTACTTGGGAGGCTGAGGCAAGAGGATCGCTTGTGCTGGAGAGTTTGAGGTTGTGAGCTATGATGCCGGGGCACTCTACTGAGGGTGACAAAGTGAGACTCTAATAATAATAATAATAATTGCTGGGTGAAAGAAATTTTGAAAACCTCTTGAGACTCATTTTCCTTCTGTAAATGAAGATAATGTACTTAGTTCAGTATGGTTGCAGTGAGGGTTAGAAATGAGATAAAGGTTGTAGAGTGCTACGTAACTGGGAGGATTACTATTCTAAGTGGTCGTAGGACTTGGGATGGGGACATGATGACGCAAAGGGAACTTTGGCCTCTCTAGGTAGGAGACGCTTCAGTGGCCTCAGTCTTCTGCTTTCTCTCCACAGGACACCTGCCGAGTCAGAATGAGTTTGTGCACAATGACAGTGAGGGACTTAGGAATGGCTCCTTTCACCAGCCTTCCCATAGCCAGGGACACACACACACACAAACACAAGCCAAGCCTAGGGAGGAAGAAGCATAAAAAGGCTGGAGATGACCCTCACCTCTCAGCTTATTCACTCATTTCATCCCAGGAAATATTCATAAGGGGCTAGGCTCTTTGCAAGGGGTGCGGCAGTGTCAGTGGTGGTCCCTCCCTGCCCTGAGGACCTCACTGTCCAGTGGGTAAGGGAAGAACAGTTTATCCAAGCACAAAAGTGGGCAACATAAAAGAAAAATGATCTGTGACACAGTGGCTCACACCTGGAATCCTAGCACGCTGAGAGGCCAAGGCAGGAGGATCCCATAAGCTCAGGATTTCAAGACCAGCCTGAGCAAAAGCAAGACTCCATCTCTACCCCAAACCGAAAAACTGGCTGGGCATTGTGGCAGGTTCCTGTAGTCCCAGCTACTTGGAAGGCTGGGGTAAGAGGATCACTTGAACCCAAGATTTTGAAGTTGCTGTGAGCTATGACACCATGGCACTCAACTCAGGGCAACAAAGTGAGACTCAGTCTCAAAAAAAAAATACAATCTGTGAAAAGTTCTGTGAAGGAGATAATTCCCTGCTGTCATCAATCACTGTGACACTGTGAGTGAGAGGGCAGGGACTCCTTCAGGAAGATAGGAAGGGATATTTGGCCAGGAAAGAACAGGTGACTTGAGATCTGAGAGACAAGCAGACAAGAAGGGCTGGGGCTGGGGAAGATTTTAGAAGATTTTAGCAAAGCCCATAAGGCCAGTGTGGCCAGCTGGAGTGAGGGTCAGGGGAGAATGGACAGCAGGGGGTCAGAGGCAGGTAGAGATCAGCTGTTGTGAGGTCTTACAGGTCAGAGAGTAAAGCTCAGGGACGGGCATGAGAGTATTCTGAAAGGCAACAACCTGATCTGACCTACTTTGTTTTTTTTTTTTTTTTGAGACATAGACTCATTCTGTTGCCCTGGCTGGAATGCCACAGCATCAACCCAGCTCACAGCAGTCTCAAATTCCTGGGCTCAAGCAATCCTCCTGCCTCAGCCTCCGAAGTAGTTGGGACTACAGGTGCCCACCACCACATCTGGCTAGTTTTTCTATTTTTAGTAGAGACAGGATCTCACTCTTGTTTAGGTTAGTCTGGAACTCCTGAGCTCAAGCAATCCTCCTGCCTTGGCCTCCTACATTGACCTCCATTTTTAACAGATCACTTTGGCTGTCTGAAAAGAACAGAATGGGGACCGGGCATGGAGGCTCATGCCCGTAGTCCCAGCTCTGTGGGAGGCCGAGGTGGGTGGATTTCCTAAGCTCTGTTTGAGACCAGCATGAGCAGGAGTGAGCCAGAGTATAAGATCCCATCTCTACCAAAAAAAATAAACCGGGCGTTGTGGGTGCCTGTAATCCCAGCTACTTGGGAGGCAAAGGGCAAGAGAATCGCTAAAGGAAGAAAGGGGGAAAAAAGAAAATAACAAACAAACAAACAAAATCCAAACTAAGAAGAGTGAAAGCCAGCTGAAATTGAAAGCAAAAAACCCAAAAGAACAGAATGGGGGGAATCCAGTCAGAAGCATGGCATGGAATGGGGGTTGAGTAAGGAGGCAGAGAGCAGAGGTCAGATTTGGGATATATTCTGGAAAGAGAACAGACAGGAAATGCTCACAGAGAAGGTTCAAAGGAGGCCAAGTAGTGGTTTGGTGGCCGAGGATCAATTCCTGCCCTGAGTTTCGGTGGCTTCCATGACCAGAATCCTTTTTTTTTTAAAACAGAGTCTCACTCAGTTGCCCTTGGTAGAGTGTCATGGTGTCACAGCTCACAGCAACCTCAAACTCTTGGGTTCAACTCATCCTCTTGCCTCAGCCTCCCAAGCAGCTGGGACTATGGGCTTGCCATAATGCCAGGTTATTTTTAGAGACAGGGTCTTGCTCTTGCTCAGGCTGATCTTGAACTCCTGAGCTCAGGCAATCTACCTGCTTTGGCCTTCCAAAGTGCTAGTATTACAGGCACGAGCCACCGCACCCAGCCCCCACCATGACCAGGATCTTAACTCTTCTTTGCCTGAGCTGAGTCATAGACCTGGTTTCTCCTGGATTTGACACCCAAGTCCAATCCCAGAGAGGTGAGGAAACATGCTGTTTCTTGTGTACATTATGTAAAAAATGGGAAACGACCACAATTCCAATAATAGAGTGTGGCCAAGCTACTTGGGTTTCAAGATAGAAGCTCCAGCCACAAACGAATTCTCAGGCGTTTCCAGGGCATAGAGATATATGTATATATATAAATCGAAAATGAATGTAGCACATTAAACTCTTAGAACTGTATGAAATCTATGTCCATATGCTGATTAAGAATTTGGTGGAATATAAATAATTGTGCCAATTTTCCATGTTCTTTTTCCTGTAAAGATAATGTTTATATAAATCAGTTTTATAAGTCAATGAAAACTGCTTATAAAATTACCCAACAAACCACCCTGTTTCAGCTGTACCATATGGCTTCTTAGGTACTGGGAGATTTTATTCTTTAAAAACTGCTGCTCCCAGAAAGAATGAGAGAGGGCTGGGGAAAGGAAGAGCAGAGAGAGGGAAGGAGTGAGGGGAGTGGGGTCTGGGTGTGTGCCACACCTTTTGGAGGCAAAACACGATTGTAAGAGGGACTTTACCCAACAAATGCAATCAGTATAACCTGGTTTCTTGTACCCTCAATGAATCCCCAACAACAACAACAACAAAAAACCAACAACAAAACCCCCTTCTGCTCCCCCATGAAAAATACCCAAATGCATCGAGCGATATTTCCCTTTCCCCTTAGCAGAGACTCTTGCCATGAACCCTGTTGCTGTGAAGCAGCCTTTGAGCGTCTGGATGTTCATGTCCTGGGCAGGATTGTCCAACCTTTCCCTTCTCCCTTCAAAGCCTCAATCTGCCATTTATGGCTTTTGAGATGGTTGCTGGGGAAACCAGCAAATGTCATGTAGGATTAGAATGCAATTGCAGGGGTAGACGAAGCACAGAGAATCATGAATCCAGAGAAACCCAAGTCCACATTGATTAATCCAGTCCAAAAAAAAAAAAGAGGAAGCAAAGATACGTAGCCCCGAATGCTTTTGAAATAAGTTCTTTATCTTGCCTCTCAACCACGAGGGTGGAGGGGACAGAAAAGGCCAAAGGACGCAGGTCATGCTTCTTAACTATCTACAGGTCACACCACGTGATTTCTCATGTGGCTGTTCCCCAGATACACGTGTATTAGGGGGTGGTGCCCAGGCAGGAGATCCAGAGGAGGGCAGACACTCCTCCCCCAGGCTGCTCTGCGTGCAGACTAATTCCCATGTCACCTCTGGGAGCATCTGGTGATGCAGGATGAGGAGATAAGAGGGTGTCAGAGGTTGTAGCCCCAGCAAGCCACTTGATCTCTCTGGCCCTGTTTTTTTTTTCAGGTGGGAAATAGTAGCTTGGATTGCTTGGTCCAGTGATTCTTGAATGGTGTGGCATGAGAGGATCTTAGGCGTGCCTCAAACATTTTTGAAGATTATTCATTGAATTATTTTTGAAAGAAGTTCAAAGCATAGTAAGTATATTCTTTTCTTTACTCCTTTTTTGGATAAACATCATTTAAGGGTGCTACAGGTTAACTCTAGCTTCAAGTGTGCCATGAGATAAAAGAGGTTGAAACCATTGACTTGGTCTCTGAGGCCTTTTCCAGCTGTGCTAAGTCTGGTGAACACGCCTGTTCCTTTAAACTGCCAGCCCAGGTAATTACCTGACAGCTTCCCCATTTCTAAAATGTACCTTAGCACAAACAACTTGCAGGTAATTACAAGGGAAAATCTTCTATTCACAGAAGGATGAGAAGCTATAAATTAAGTTAAGCCCTTCTGCCATGAGCAGAAGCCACTCTTCACCTTGACAAAGTAGTTAGACCATTCACGGTGATCTCAGATA
>CAUYON010088687.1:0-14008 GCA_963573935.1 Arctocebus calabarensis
AATTAATCCACATGAAGAAAGCCAACAATCCCATATATCAATGGGCAAGAGACATGAATAGAACCTTCTCTAAAGAAGACAGACGAATGGCTAACAAACATATGAAAAAATGCTCATCATCCCTAATTATTAGAGAAATGCGAATCAAAACCACCCTGAGATACCATCTAACTCCAATGAGAATGGCCCACATCACAAAATCTCAAAACTGCAGGTGCTGGCGTGGATGTGGAGAGAAGGGAACACTTTTACACTGCTGGTGGGACTGCAAACTGATACAACCTTTTTGGTAGGAAGTATGGAGAACTCTCAAAAAACTCAAGCTAGACCTCCCATTTGATCTGGCAATCCCATTACTAGGCATCTACCCAGAAGGAAAAAAAATCCTTTTATCATAAGGACACTTGCACTAGACTGTTTATTGCAGCTCAATTTACAATCGCCAAAATGTGGAAACAACTTAAATGCCCCCCAATCCAGGAATGGATTAACAAGCTATGGTATATGTGCACTATGGAATACTATTCAGCCATTAAAAAAATGGAGACTTTCCAGCCTTTGTATTAACCTGGATGGAAGTGGAACACATTATTCTTAGTAAAGCATCTCAAGAATGGAGAAGCATGAATCCCATGTACTCAAGTTTGATATATGTGGCCAATTAATGACAATTATTGACACGGTGAGGGTGAGGGAAGGGGAGAGCAGAGAGAAAAAGAATGAGGGAGGGGTGGGGAAAGGAGGAGCAGAGGGAGGGAAGGAGCGAGGGGGGTGAGGCCTTGTGGTCTTGGTGTGTGCCACACCTTTTGGGGGTAAAACACAATTGTAAGAGGGACTTTACCCAACAAATGCAACCAGTGTAACATGGTTTCGTGTACCCTCAAAAAATCCCCAACAATAAAAATAAACAAAATAATAATAAAGACAAAGGAAATACTCGGGGGGGGGGAACTACAGGGGACAGCACTGCCCCCACAAACCATAGAGGACAGCTCTCCCCCCACAAAACACAGGGGACAGCAGTCTCCCCACTTGCATGACTGTAAACCAGAAGACTTTATAACAAGTGCACGAGAACCCATGTATGTTGTTGGTGGGAAATGTGACCTGACATTATTTGTTCTGAAAAACAGTTTGGCGAACAGTTAAACATTGAGTTACCATGTAATCCAGCAATTCTGCTCCTAATACCCAAGAAAAATCCCATGTGTGAATGTGCAGAGTGGCTTTACTCATAATTTACAAAGCCTGGGGAAGCCCAGGTTCCTGGTGGCAACTGCTGTGCAACCAAACAGTGGGAGTTTTGTGTTCCCTCTAGAAATATCCAGTAATAGCAATCTAGGGCCTCCCCATGGGCACCTGAGGTGCTGAGGGCTTTGCTTTGGGGTGGGGGGGGCAGGGAGGTAGTGAATTCAGATGCAGGGGCTGAAGTGACATCTGGTATTGGGTACACTGCAGGCTGCGTTTATGGAGGTTTGGGGGTGAGGCAGCAGAGAGGTCTCAGGTGTCCTCACATCCCCCCTCCCATTCCTGTTGTCCCAGAGGCCGCCTGGCCTCAGCTCCACCCCCCACTTTGAAACCCCACAGGGGCTAAGCTACCCAAGGTTGGGTTGGCATGTGGGGCGCCCACTCTGCCCCTGGTGAGCCCTGCCCCCGTCTGTTCCTTCAGCGTTCTCACAGGCAAAAAGATGCTTCTGTAAATGTTATGTCATTAAATATAAAACATTCCTTTTATTGTTTATTGTTACAGCTTCCTCATTTTTTATTGCATTATTTTCAGTTTTATTCAGATTATAACATTTCTCACAATGGCCTGTCACCAAAGCTTAATTTAATGAAAAGAGATACTTGTATTCAGCTCTTTATCTCTGTAAGTCATCGAATTCAACGTGAAACAAAGCTAGGATGAACAATTATAGATCGGCCAGGATATTATAAATTCTAATTTGAAGCTGGAGGAACAAACATTTGCAATCTATCTTCATGGTTAAAAACATGCCAGAATATAAAGTAAAAATTAAAGAACGTTTGTGGTTGTGCACACTCAGTGTAAACACTCCCATCTGAGTGGTTTTTTAAACCTTTCTGTGAGAAGCTATAGGCAAATGGCATGTTGCATTTTCTTGAAGGTTTCAGAGACATATTCTATTTTCATGCATCTTTATCTTCAGCCACCATCCAGAACTTCCCTTTCTGCAAGACAGATTCAAAGCAGAAGCTTATATAAGCCAGAGAACTCATGCCAGGATTATCCAAACATCTTTCTAAAACCTTCAAGCTGTCTGATTTAGTTCTGATACAAATATTTTCATGTGTGTTTTTCTTCTGCTTTTTTTTTTAATTTGTATGCTTTGTTCCTTAATATAATATGTATGTTTTGAATGCCAGCTATAGACTGGATACTGGCAAGGGCGAGACAGAGGGAACCCCTTGTTTCTGCCTTTAAGAGCTGGGAATGGGGCATTCTAGGCCACAGTACACTGGGCCACAAGTACCGTGGCTCACCAGATACTCTGGGCAGGGAGGAGGTGACATCCAGGTCACAGCAAAGGGCAGAGAAGTTCAGGGGCTGTGCCAGAGAGAGCCCAGGAAAACAGACCTGGATGCAAACATTGTTGAGGTGACACAGGCAGTCCCCACTGGTGGCCCTGCTCTGCCCGTTGGGTTGGGTTGTTGGGTTATTACAGTGAACATAGGGAGGACTTGTCAGAGCGTGTCTGGTGGGACACGAGCCTGGCTTGTGTCAGAGAGCTGGGGGGAAGAACCAACATTTCTTTGGATGTTAAACTGCTCTGGATCCAGAGCCCTGTGAATCTTTACCTCAGTGCTTTTGCGAACTTTTTTATCTTACAGCACACTTGAACCTGTAGTTAAAACTTCTGTGGCACACTTAAATTATGTGGGTCAAAAAAAAAAAAAAGATCAAAAATGAGAATATACTTACTATGCTTTCAACTTCTTTCAAAAATAATTTAATTAATATTCTTTTAAAAAATTTCACAGCACAGCAGCATGCCCTGGCACACTGGTTGAAAATCACTGCTTTACCTAGAAAGCCCGTGGGCAGCAGGGATGCTCTCCTCAGAATATATGCTTGCTTTCATGAGTTTTATTAACATGAACCAGTGGAGAGTGTTTCCTAGCAAACACAGCTGTGCAAAGACCTTGAGAATTTTTCCCAATCTAGGCAGCTGATCCTGATGGGGTCTCCTACCCCCACACTATGGGATGTTGCCCTTGGGTATGCCCTTTGGGTCAGGACCCTCCTTCCTACCCCAGACACTGCTCACTGTCCCCCTGCAGTGACTGCGTAAGCTCACCAAGCTTTCTACAAAAGCCCCCACTGTTAAAAGAAGTTCCAAGTTTGCAGTAACAGGGCTAAAGTGCCGCCTGCTCCAGCTGAGTTTGTGGGCTGCTCCTCCATCCCGACAGTATGGGGCCTTCCAGGTGATTCTGTGTGGCCAAGAGTCAGGTGCTCTGGGGATCCAGCTCTCAGCTGCAGAGCTGAGCTCCACCCTGACTGAGCCCTGTGCGCTCCCTCCGGCAGCTCCGTGTACTCAGCTGAGAAAGGAGCATGCTGAATAACTGCTCTCACCACACTGTGAGGTGAGACAAAGTCAGCTGCATGCATGCCACGGCCCAGGGCTTGGCAAACAGCTGGCCCTCAGTGCCTGTGGTCCCTGTGAGTGTGGTGTCAGCTGTCCCGGCTGAATGGGGCACATGAGAACAGAGTCCTTCTTACTGACCCGGGTTCCAGGGCTTGAGATTGTTGTGCCTGATTTCGGAGTCCCCCCAGAAGAAACTCACACCAGGTGTTCAGGTGCAAAAACAAAGGGTGAAGTTGATTACAAGCTTAAGCTCCGGTCCTTGGTTCCATCAAAATGGCGGATGGATCTGAACAGCCCCAAGGGGTTGGGCCGAGGTGATCTTATAGAGTACAGAAAGGAAATTGGGAGGGGGAGTGGGGTAAAGGGGGAGTGGAGTGAAGGTGAGTCCTTGTCACTTGCTGATTGGATATCTCAATGGAGCCAGAAGCAAGAGGGTGGTTGCTAATCAGGAAGGGGCAGGCATTGTTCAACCAGTGGGGGTGGCTCAGGGAGCTGAAGCAGGGAATCAAAATTTGCAAAGCTAGCGTTACACAGCAAACTTACACAGCAACCCTGTAAAGTGGAGTCTGTTAACAAAATGGTGTTACTCTGGTCCTTTCATTCCCCCCTTCTCTTGTAGCTGAAGGACCAATCATGGTACCTTCAGTCTAGGGAAACATGTTGAGTCCTTCATCCGTTGGTAATTGTTGATATCTTACTGTTTCTGAAAGGGTCAAGATGGTTATGGCATTAGCTTGTTTCCTAATAAAAGCGGTCAAATTATTTATAAGACATGGGGCTATGGCCGCTAGAAGTATTAGTATAGCTAGAGGTCCTAAGAACAGAAGCAGGTAAGGAACCCATCCTTTCACTCCTGACCAAACTGAGTTTTGTAAAAGTTCTTGCTTCCTTTTCTCTAGATCTTCCTATAACTTCCGAATTTTACCCTGCACTAAGCCTGACTTATTTGCATAAAACAACATTCTTCTTGTAAAAACACACACAGTCCCCCTTTCTCTGAGGTCAGGAGATCTAGTCCTTGTCGATTCTGGAAGACTACCTCAGCTAGTGAATCTATTTGCTCTTGGAGGTCTAGCACTATCCCAGCCAATTGTTTAATATCCTCAATGAACTAGAGAGACAATTTATTATACAAATGTAGAGATGTTCCCAACCCTCCAAGTCCTGTCCCTAATCCTGCTGTTATTCCGAGACCTGCCAACGGGTATCCTGGTGATCGCCCTACGTCGCCGGTTGCTTGGAGCATGTTCTATTACTGGGATAGGAAGGGACTGGTCTCCCAGTATTAATTGTACTGTAGAACAAAGCAACCTGATTACACAGACGCCATTCCAAGAGGACGGAAGCACGGTATACCCAGTATCTCCACACAGGAATACATAAGAGGCGTTCGGAGTGCAAATGGGCCTAGACCACTTTAAGGTGTAATTGTTGCTGCACAAACTCCAGGGAATGTTTCCTACAGAATTATTTTCCTGTCCAATGAGACACATCACTGGATTTAACATAGTTATTTCAACATGGTCTATGGGCTCAGCGGGGTAGCATGTGTTACAGAATTTGTGGCTGGAAAAAGAAAGGAACTACTATAGCTGACAATGCTAAGGGACCAGCCTGCAGACAAATCCAACAATCTTGGGCGAGACTAGGGTTTGTGGCATTTAAGAGGGTGTGGGTACCTTGTAATAATTGAAAGGTGGCAGGATGTAGACCATGGACCCTCTAGCTGCAGGGAGACTAAGGGGATGGTATTGTTTGGGGGTCCATTGTGCCTGTAGTTCTTTTACTATTTCTTGAATAACCTGTTTCTGTGCCCAAACCTGCACTTCCCCCCCCCCAATCAGATTATCCAGCGGGTGGGAGGAGAGTTCAGCACATTATTCCTATAGCTGGACAGGTATAGTAAGCATGACTTCCCCTAGACTGTCCTGCCCAATAGTTATCATTACCTAGGTTACATTGGTACACTTCCCCTTCATAACAGTAGGACAGCATCCGAGTTGGCATCACCTCACATTCCTTGCACTCATCAGGGCAAGGAATATGACCCTGTATAGGTGTTTTTGGAACATGCCGTTTCCAACATACTTGCAGCCCTTGGTCACCTGGACACCCTATTTCTCTTCCCGCTATTAGGGTGGTTAGATATGTGGGAGTACTACCTGTATAACATTCTTTATAACTCAGGTAACATGCCTGGGGAACATATTCTAGTGTTCCAATCCTGTCACATGTATTGCAGGAACCTCCTCCTACTTTAGACTCATAAAATTTTCTTAGCTCTTCCCCAGAGGGTTCAAACTCTCTGTAAGTCATAGCAAGAATTATTTCTAGGAATGTTAGTACCTTGACCCAGTTCATGGTGACTTTGGGGTATAGAGAGTACGTACAGTCAGAAGGTTCAGGCTGATGGTTCAGAGGTTGGACACCGCTGAGTTGCCTGCATTTTGCTCTATTTTCCACTCAGGGGTGTACTCATCTTGGGTGACACCCATTCGAGCCGGACGTGGGCGTGGTGAATCCTTGAGGCCACGCGTCAACTTTAACTGCAGTGAGGGTAGTCAGGATGACGGTATATGGTCCTTTCCACCAGGGTTCAAGTGACTGCTTGTGGTGTCTCTTTACATAGACACAGTCTCCAGGCCGGAAGGCATGAGGCTCAGGCACAGGACCAGAATTGTAGAGGTTGATCAGCTTTTCCCAGTCTCCTTTCAAAGCCTTTTCACGAATATACAAGTGTAAGGCAAAGTTTTTCCAGCTTTCTAAATCATTATTTTCTCTGACTACAGCATTGGTTTCTAGCTTAGGGATGATGGGGGAGCTGCTTGCCATATAGAATTTCATAAGGAGTCATCCCTATCAGGTAGGGGGTGTTCCTAACCCTGTACAGGGTGAAGGGAAGGATCAACACCCAAACTCTGCCAGACTCTAGGATTAATTTAGTTAGGGTCTCTTTTAGAGTACAGTTCATCCATTCTATCTGTCCTGAGCTTTGGGGTCTGTAAGCACAATGCAGTTTCCAATTGGTCCCCATGGCATCTGCCAGGCTCTGAACTATCTGTGAAGTAAATCCTGGTCCATTATCTGACCGTATCTGTGTTGGAAGATCATATCTAGGGACTATTTCTTCTATTATCTTCTTAGCAACTACCTATGCTGTTTCTCTCTTGGTGGGGAATGCTTCGACCCACCCAGAAAAGGTATCCACAAACACAAGAAGATATTTGTACGCATACTTGCCTGGTTTCACTTCTGTGAAGTCCACTTCCCAATACACATCTGGTACAGTCCCACGTTCTCTGGTACCTGGTGATCAGGAACTAGACAAAGGATTAGTTATAGCACAATTTTTGCAGGTCGCAACTATGTCATCAATTATAGAGTTTTGGTTCTGTAATTTAATCTTAGCATGGCAAATTAAGTCTTTCATTTTTTGTGACCCCAGGTGAGTAGTCAAATGGATTTTCTGCAGAATTTCTCCACCCATTTTGGCGGGTAACAATGCTTTGCTGTCCACAGTGATTGCCCAGCCTTGGTGTCTGACTGGGACATGGGCCTGAGGAATTGTGCTGATCCATTCCTTGTCCTCTGGTGTATAATCCGGGGGTGAAGGTAAGATGGGAGGAACCATGTCTAAGGGGGCCATGGCTGTTTCGGGAACTGTAGTTAGGGCAATGGATATTGCCACTTGGTCAGCTCTCTGATTTCCTCTGGAGATAGCAGAGTTCCCCTTTTGATGGCCTGGGCAATGTATGATGGCAAGCTGGTGCGGTGCCCATAGGGCCTTTAAGAGTACCAAAATTTCTTCTTTATTTTTGATGGTTTTTCCTTCTGCTGTAAAAAGGCCTCTTTCCTGGTATATTGCCCTGTGCATATGGGCCATGGTGAAGGCATACCAGCTAAAAGTGTAGACATTGAGCTTTAAGCCTTTCCCCAGAATGAGTGCCTGGGTTAGAGCTATTAGCTCTGCCTTCTGGGCCGAGGTCCCTGCAGGGAGAGACTCAGCCCAAACAGTCTCAGTCTCTGTGACCACCGCTGCCCCTGCATACCTGTGTCCATCTTTTATGAAACTGCTCCCATCCATGAACCAGGCCAGCATCCGCCTCTGGAAGGGGTCTGGTCGGTCAGGTCCTGTCAGAGGTTATGCACCTGTACTAATATCTCAGTGCAGTTATGTAGAGGTGCATCTAGGTCAGGGTCGGGCAGCAGGGTGGCCGAGTTGAGGGATGTCTTTGGTAGGAACTGCACACGGGGTGGATTGAGGAGGAGGCTCTGATAGTAGGTCAGCCTTGCATTGCTGACCCACTGGTCTGGTGGCTGCTTAAGGACCCCTTCAATGGCATGAGGGGTGGTAATTAGTAGTTCCTGGCCTAGGGTCAACTTATCTGCATCTTTTACCAATACAGCAGTGGCCGCAACAATTTTGAGGCAGGGGGGCCAACCGGATGCTACGGGGTCTAGTTTCTTAGACAAATATGCCACTGGCCTGGTCCAAGGGCCAATGGACTGAGTCAACACTCCTTTTGCTATCCCACCATGTTCATCAACATAAAGGTGGAATGGCTTAGTGACGTCTGGCAGACCTAAGGCTGGTGCTGAGAGGAGAGCTTCTTTGAGTCTTTTGAACTCCTCCTCTTCAGCCACCCCCCAAGAGAAGGGTACGTTTTCTTTTGTAGCTTCATATAGGGGTTTAGCTATCTCAGCAAATCCAGGTATCCACAGGTGGCAAAACCCTGCTGAACCTAGAAATTCCCGTACCTCCCTGGTTGATGTCGGCGTATTTAGCACCGACTCTTTCCTGGACTGTGAGAGCCACCTCTGTCCATCCCAGAGATTGTAACCTAAGTAACTTACCGTCTATTGGCAGACCTGTGCCTTTTTAGCCAATACTCGGTATCCCAAAGTTCCTAGGGTGTCCAGTAGGTCTCTGTTGCCTTGATGGCAGTCTTCTTTGGTGGTGGCTGCAATCAGCAGGTCATCTACATATTGGAGAAGAGTGCAGTTAGGGTGCCCCCTACGATACTCACTCAGATCCTCATGAAGGGCTTCATCGAAGAGGGTTGGAGAATTCTTGAAGCCCTGGGGAAGTCTTGTCCAGGTCAATTGGCTGTGGATTCCATGTTCCTCATCACTCCATTCGAATGCAAACATCAGTTGGCACTGGGGGGGGGGCCAATGGTAAAAAGAATAATGCAACCTTAAGATGGAGAACAGTTTACCAAGTCCTGTCTGGGGTTAAAGTACTTAAGAGCATGTATGGGTTGGGAACTGTGGGGTGTATGTCTAGAACCCGTTTGTTGACCTCTCTTAGGTCCTGGACAGGCCTATAATAATTGGTCAGCAGTTTCTTTACTGGCAACGGGAGTGTTCCAGGCCAACTGACAAGGGATCAGGATTCCCTGTTCTAATAGCTTCCTGAAGTGAGGTGTGATTCCCCGCTTTGCCTCCTGGGGCATTGGGTATTGCCATATCCTAATGGGTTCAGCCATGGGCTTAAGCTCTACGATAATGGGGGGCTGGTGGGCTGCTAGTCCTGGTCCCCCTGTTTCTGCCCAGGCAAGAGGAAAGTCTTTCAGCCAAATGTTCATATGAGTAGATGGCGGGTCACTAGAAGACTTCTCATAGAGTCTACATTCATCTTCTAACCTCAGGGTCAAGACCTGGATCAGGGTCCCTCCTGAGTCCTGGACTGTGATTCCACCCTTTGTGAAGGAGATCTGTGCTCCCATTTTAGTTAGTAAGTCTCTTCCAAGTAAAGGGTATGGGCAATCAGGGATGACCATAAATGTGTGGGATACTCGACCCACGCCTAAGTCCACAGTACTTCGGGTAGTCCATGCATATTGTTTGATCCTAGTTGCTCCTTGCACCCTTTGGGTGTTCAGGGGGCCTTGTGAGTGCAGAAGCACCGAATGTTGTGCCCCTGTGTCTACTACAAAGTTATCCCCTCCACTTTCAGGGTTACCTGGGACTCAGGGAGGGGACTCGATCCCTGGCCCTCCTACCGTTTGAGACCGCTGAGTCCTAAGACTGAGGCATGTGGTTCAGATCTCGGACCTCTTAGAGGCTTCTTGGGGCATTCTCGGGCCCAATGTCCTGACTCTCTGCAATAGGCACATTAGTCTTTTCTGAGGCTTGGTCTTTCGTTTCCTGAAGTCTGTTGTTGGTCACCCACTGCTAGGTGATGGAGGCATCTTTCTCTTTCTTTAGGCCCTTCAGCCGTAGTGGCAAGGAGGACCTTGGCTAATTCCTGAGTTTGTTTCTGGGCTACTTTGACTTGTTTCTCCCCTGGGGTCTCCCTGTTGTTGTACACTTTTTTGGCCGCCTCCAATATGTCCTGAAGGGGCTTTTCTCCCAGTCTATCTATTCTCTGGAGTTTACGCCTGATGTCTGGAGCTGACTGGTTAACAAAGAACATTACTACTGCTGCCCTATTTTCCTCAGCTTCTGGATCTAGGGGAGTATAGTTGCAGAAAGCCTCCATTATCCTCTCTAAAAAGGCAGCAGAGGACTCAGACTTCTCCTGTTGCACATTCCCTGCCTTAGCCAAATTGGTGAGTTTCCGGCCGCTTTTCGGAGACTCTCCCCAACAGAGTCTGGCAATAAACCCGTGTTGAAATCCCAATTAGGGCAGGTAAGGGGAAAGGCAGCATCTATGAGGCCTTGGTTGGTGGTTGGGAGGCCATCCGGCCCATGGACCACCTTCCTAGCCTCCGTCAGAATTCGGTTTCTTTCTTCAGTTGTGAAGAGAACCTGCAAAAGCTGGTGACAATCATCCCAAGTGGGCTGATGAGTCACCATTACAGAGTCAAGGAGATCTATAAGGGCTGAGGGTTTTTCTGAGAACTTCCAATTATATGGGTCACTTGTCACAAACGGCCAGTATTGGAAAGGAAGCTCCCCATCTGGGTCAGGGGGTCCTGCGAAGCACAAGGGAAGGATTGCAGAATCAGGTTGTAGGTCCCTCTGGGTGCGGCGGTGAGTGTGTGGGGGACTGACCACCAAGGGTCCCCCTGCTTCTGCCGCTTCACTCCCTTCGTCAGGAGTGGTCACCTGGTAAGGGGATGGGTGAGACTGAGGGAATAAAAGTTCGGGGGGGGGTGCTATCCTGTAGGACAGGGAATGCTGTGCGGCCATAAAAATAGGGAGACTTTACATCTTTTCTATTTACCTGGATGTGAGCTGGAACATATTCTTCTTAGTAAAGTGTCTCAAGAATGGGGAAAAAATATCCAATGTACTCAATACTATTATGAAACCAGTATATAAACATTTACACATTCATACAAATGACAAAACATGAACATAGTCCAGAAAGAAGGAGGGGCGAGGACGTGGGGGTGGGAGGATGGTGAGCAGAGGGAGAGTATTTGGTGGGATCTCACCTCATGTGCACAATGCAAGGGTACATTTCAGAACAACTAAGAGTATATTATAAATGTTGCACAACAAAAGTAAGTGAGGTGATAGTTATGTTATTTAGTTTGATTTAAGCATTCCACATTGTATATCAAATTATCATATTGTATCCCATGAATGTATACAGTTCTGATTTAATAAAAATTAAGTTAAAAAAAGAAACTATTTAACAATATGATTAGTTCACCTTTGTGTAAAAACATCTTCAAAAAGTATCAGATATTTATAGTATTTGCACAGCAATGAAAATTCATGAGTCAAAGTTATATGTTAAAAGACAATTTTTACTTCCATGGAGGGGAATGTAATAAAAACAGGGGAGTTGTGATCAAATTCTTTCCTTATGATAAGAATGGAATTGTAAAATGATTTTAAGTAAAGTTATAAGAAATATTAAAAAAATGGTAGCCCCATAGTTTGAGACAGTCGACTAAATCTTAGCCAGGTTGGGGAAGGAGAGCACCATATTTTAAAGTTTTTTTATGCTGTTTTGTGAAGTCTGTTACTGCACAGTTCTCTCTTAACACAGTGGCCCTGGGCACTGCCTCATTGTGAGACAGAGAGAAAGTTTCAGGATTAAGAAGAAGTTGTACCATCAAACAATTTTTTGAAATACAGGGAGTGTCTGTAAATACAATAATAAAATTGCAAAATTTTATGCATAATATATGTAGCAACTTTCCTAGAGTTTGTGCAGCTTGTTATTTACACACGTGAGTCACCTCATCACATGTTCACTGTGGTGCCTGCTGTGAGCCAGCTGGTCCTCACTGGCACCTTACCGGCTGCCCTGGTTTCCCTCTGAGTACCCAGGTGTGAGATGAGACAGCTCTGACTTGCTGTGCTAGGTGTGTTTTTATAGAACGGGAGGCCTACAGGCAAATGAGTCCTCTGAGATCGCCATCCTCCGAGCCTCCTTTCTGGACATCCTGTCCTTTCCCTCTTCTCGTTGTCTCACTGAGTTGTATTCAGATTCTAGAGCCCCCACCTACGGAGGCCCAGCATGGGCAGGAGTGGGGCAGGGAAAGCACTGACCCTGTGGGCCATGCTGCCCTGTGTCCTGCAGAGAAGGACTGTTTGATTTCTTCCTTCATTTCCTTCCACAGTGCAGGAAGGTCCAAGTTCCAGGGATGGGAACAAGGACAGATCCCACGGCCAGCTCCCATCTGTATTTCTGCTCCTTCCTGGAGCTTGTCACTGTGGGGGCTGAGGTGCTTTGACACACACATACACACACTCAGCATGGCTGGGGTGTTGATCAAAAATGTCACAGAGGTCCAGACATGAGGGAAGTGAAAGAGGATGAGGGATAATCCTCACAGAGCCTGTGGTGTCACTCAGGACATAAGTTAGTTTGGATGAAGTTATTACATGATGCAAATAATGACGATGGTACTACCAATAACAGCCGGTCTCTCCGAGGTGCAGAGTCCGCCCCGCCCTGTCCCAGCATCACTGTCATGCTCTCTGGCAGCATCGTCACAGCCCCCAGGGCCGGTTTAGGTTTCCCTGTCATTATCTCCGGTTTTGTAGGCTGTCGGAGCCCAGGGATGTGGAGTCACCTCCTCAAGGTCACGCAGTGTCAGGCACACTCTGAATCTGGTGCCTAATCCCAGGATTACTGAAAGTGTTGGGATGAAACACTCAGGAAGGGCAGATGCTGAGTGATGGGAGCTGCAGGTGGGGAGGAAGGACACGGTCCTGGCCAGTCTCCGTGTCGTCTGCTGGCCGAGCACAGTGGGACGGCACTGTTGGCTAGCCCTTGACAGGTAGGCAAGGCCAGGGGAGAAACTGTTTTCTGAGACTTGATTTCAATTCACCTTTTTTCTTTCATTATTTAAAAAAGTTATATGTGTTTACCATCCCCCTCTGGCACTTTTATGTTGCCATGCTTATGTGTAATACATAAGGAGGACTAAAGAGCTTCATCTCACCTTCATGATTTTTTTGTGGATGTGAGAAGTGCCAGTTAGCAGAAAGTTCTACATCATCCCAAGTGTGTGATCTAGCAAAACGACCTACTGGTGAATGAATACAAAAATAAGATCTCAGGCTGGGTGTCATATTTAAGACTTTTCAATCAATGAGCCCAAGAAGTCTAACCAGGAAAAGTGCTGGATTAGAAAAGCTCTGCTGGGATGAGGCCAGCGTGGACAATTCTGCACCCACACGAGAAGATACGGCTCTTCTGCCGGGAACTGCAAGGGATATCTGTGGCATGTGAACGTGGATCACAGCTGGTATAAAGAGGGACCTTTCGGATGCAGGCACTGCGCAGTCTCTGGGTCCTCCTCTGTCGTCCTGGGGAGGATGAGTGGGGGCTTCCCTCTGCCCCTCCCCCTCGGGACTCTCGACAGGCCAGCGAATCCCGTGCAGACGCACACTAGGTCAGATGCCTAATGCATACCTCCCAATCAACTCAGTCATCAGCTTGAAAAACAAAGCCATTCTTTAAAATATGGGGGGGTGGGGGGAGGGAAATAATGTAATGAAGAATAATAAAATACATGTATTTAAAAAAAAACTTAAGGCAAAAGAAACATATTTATATAGTATTTGTATGTATATTTACCTGCCTAGTTACTATTTCTGGCATTCTTCATTTCTCCCTGGGGATTTGTCTGCAGGTATCATTTACTTTCATCTCTCATAGAATTAATTACTTTCGAGGCAAATCTGCTAGAAATAATTTCAGTCTTTGTTTATCTGAGAGTGCTTTTATTTTACCTTAATTTTTGAAAGATAAATTTTGCTGCATATACAATTTGTGGTTGACAGTTTCATTCAGCATTATGGTCTCCATTGTTTGAGACAAGAAATCAGGCCTTAGAGGGAGGGTAATTGGTGGGACCACACCTCCGTTGCATCTTAGAAGGGCACAGGTGAAACTTACTGAATGCAGAATATAAAGGTCTTAACACAATAACTAAGAAAATGCCATGAATGCTATGTTAACCAGTTTGATGAAAATATTTCAGATT
>CAUYON010088692.1:0-19036 GCA_963573935.1 Arctocebus calabarensis
AAAAAAAAAAAAAAAAACTGAGGCAAGAGGATCACTTCAGCCCAAAAGTTTGAGATTGCTGTGAGCTATGATGCCATAGCACTCTACTGAGGGTGACAAAAGTGAGACTCTGTCTCAAAAAGAAAAGAAAAGAAAAGAAAAAAGGAATCATTTTGAAAGAGAGATCTCTTGGCTTGATGCCTGTGGCTCAAGTGGCTAAGACACCAGCCACGTACACCTGAGCTGGCAGGTTCGAATCCAGCCTGGGCCTGCCAAACAACAATGACAGCTGCAACCAAAAAATAGCCAGGCGTTGTGGTGGGCACCTATAGTCCCAGCTACTTGGGAGCTGGAGGCAGGAGAATCACTTGAGCCCAGGAGTTGGAGGTTGCTGTGAACTATGATGCCACAGCACTCTACCCAGGGTGACAGCTTGAGGCTCTCTGTCTCAAAAAAAAAAAAAACAAAAAAGAGAGAGAGAGATCTCTTAAGGCCTAGAATGGTGAAGTGATATATAGCCCATATCCTGTCTCTGCCTAGTGCAATTCTGGGTAATCTACATGGCAGTTGGGAAATTTGAGTTTCTGATGGTGAAGTGGGGCTAAGAGGTGAATCCCAGAGAACTGCAGCCAGGCCTCCTGACACTATGATCAGTGCTCTCTCTACACAACAAGTGTCAGTCAACTGCTTCAGTACTTTCATGACCTCCTGGCTTCCCTCTCATTAGTGGTGTTTCATAGACATTTCGTTCAATGTAATTGAGCATTATAAGTTTGCAAAGGAGCAACACAGAACCTTGTATATAACCTTCCAGTGCTTTAAAACTCACATATAAAATATTCACATCAGGGTAGGTTTCCAATCTTCTTATGACAACATTTATTTTTAACTTGGGATTTTAAGTTGACAAAGACCTTAATGAATAGGCAGGACAAAAAGAGCTGTCTGTCCATGGCTCGTTAGCTCCTAAAGTTAATGCTTCTCACGGGGATGAGAGTCAGCCAAAGGATAGAGCTCCAAGCAAACTGGAAAATGTTCCTCCAGCCCACAGATCATGGATTATTGCCTGAGCTCCAAGTGACAAATCTTATGAGATGCTCCCCAGCTTTCCTCAGCTAAACATTAATTCTGTCATTGGAAAGGATCTGTTATTGGGTGCTCACTGTAAGCCAGGGCCATGAGTTATAATTCTTACAGTTATTTAGAAATAAGGTATTACCATAGTTCATCTAAAACCACTACCTATAAGACACATCATTCTTTTATGTATCAAAAAAAGAAGCCACTGCTAACTACAACTATAACCACAGATTATAGGTTTTTTCCCAGAAATGTCAAGAAAAGATAAATTGTAGTCTTAGCATTGTTGAAATGGGAATATCGTCCCACTTTATAGATAAAGAATCTAGGTACAGAGAGAGAAAGCAATCTAGCCAAAGTCATACAGCTTTCATACAAAGTAGAATACAAGGATACAGACCCAATAAGGTGATTACCTTTCCATGTCAGTAAACTCAGATCATCCAACAGCCTTATAGATTGCCCAAAATTGCAGTGGGCACAGAAACAGGACACTGGCTGCTAACTTTGGCTCTTCCATGAGCACAGAAGCTCATTAACTGCCCCAATTCTCAGAATATCTCTAAACCTGACCCTTTCATATGTCCACTCAAGAGAAGCCCTGCATTAGAGTAGCTCTGAAAAACTGCCATTCCTCTCCCAAGGAAAGCAATGTGGTACAATAAAAACAGCATGTTTTGTAATCAAAGTCCTAGGTTGGGATTCCTGTTCTACCATTCAACCAGCTTATCACCCTGGTCAGGTTATTGAACTGCTGTGAGCCTCGGTTAGCTGTTCTGTGAAATGAAGCTATTACATCTCCCTTAGAGAGGACTAAGGACTGGAGAGGATATACACATATATTACATAAAGAGCAGAAAGTAGTAGTAGCTGGCACAGTTGGAACTCAACTATGCTCCCTTTTCTACACAAGTCTTCTGCCTTGGGACAGAATCAGAGAAGATTCCCTGTGATCTCAGTGATTTCCCAAGAAGAGCCTCAGGAGATAACAAAATCAGACAGAAGGAAGAAGACCCTAAGGGATACTCAAGCCAAAAAAATGAACTGGAAGCACCTGGAGAACAAGGGACAGAGTTTGTTTAATGAACTTCTAATGAACCTTATTTTTTAATACATGAATTGATGAAGAGAAAAGAAGAAAGTATAGGCACTTAATATCAAACGATACTGTTCGGTAGACATGAGGATGAATACATTTTTATACTGAACCTAACACAGAAAGCTGGTCTTTGAGGATTCAGGTTGATATTGTAAGTAATCTGAGGTTGGGCGTGGTGGCTCATGTCTATAATCCTACCGCTCTGGGAGGCAGAGGCAGGTAGCTCACCTGAGCTCAAGAGTTCAAGACCAGCCTGAGCAAGCACAAGACCCCGTCTCTACTAAAAAAGAAAGAAAAGAAAAAGTGAGGCAAGAGGATCGCTTGAGCCCAAGAGTTTGAGGTTGCTCTGAGCTATGATGCTATAGCACTCTACCAAGGGCAACAAAGCAGAGACTCTCTCAAAAAAAAAAAAAAGAAAGTAATCTACAGTGGGAAGAATTTCCCTATTACTCTGTTTTGTTCTTACATTAAGTAATATTCTGTGTATTTCTCCCCTTTCTGCCCTCAAGGGCTTCAGAAAATCTCCAGAAAACAGAAATTTTAACTTGCCAGGAAGGCAAATCACATGGCAGACAGAAACAAACTTTTCACCCTTTTCATTCTAACATATCTGTAATGCCTAGCAGTTTCTGGCACACAACAGACTTCCAATAAAAATTACTTGAATTAGTATTTCTTTTTTGATTCTAGGCAATTGCTTTTTGTCCAAAACATTCTACACATTTATGCTATCTTAAAGCCTAATCTTTCCTGTTTCTCTTACAGAAGCGTTCTAATAACATAATCTCTAATAACAAACAGAATGTTTGGGATATACTATGGCTCTAATCTTCTCTCATATGACATTCTCCTCCCTCTTCAATGCTCAAACCAAACTCCTGAACTTTTTCCTTACCCCTCGGAATCTGTTCCAGCCCTTGGGTTACTTGTCCATGGACTCAACTACCACCTTCTTCTGATCTGAATCAGTTTGTTAATCTCCTTCCTCTCAGGCATGGTGCCTTTTCCTGGAGATAAACGTGCAAGCAAGTTCAGTTAGTTCACCCAGAGCCTTCCACATCCTCTCTCTCTAAGCCTTCACTGGCACTCCCAGAGGGGCTCAAGTAATAAGGAAGAAACGATATGGCAAAAAAACCTACTCTATTCCCATCACCTCAGGAGGGTTTCTTATTTCCATAAGTTTACATCAACTACCAATCTGTGGAAGTATTTGAAAGAATACCGAAATAGTGTATGGGCTGGGTAAGATATAACACAAATGGCAGTTTCACTCTTCCAATAGGAGACAAGCTGCCCCACGTCACGGAGCTCTAAAACTCAAAATCCTGGACTCCTCAAACTCTCTACCCCAGAGTTCAAGATCATTTGCCCCCTATTTTTCCCTACTGTTTTCCATTTAAAAGTCACTGGTTGCTTCCCTTCCAGCTTATACCTGGCTCTCCAATATGACGCCTCTAACTCCTTTAAGAATTATCAAAACAGGCTCGGTGCCTGTGGCTCAGCAGGCTAAGGCACCAGACACCTACACCTGAGCTGGCGGTTCGAATCTAGCCCAGGCCCGCCAAACAACAATGACGGTTGCAACCAAAAAATGGCCAGGCGTTGTGGCGGGCGCCTGTAGTCCCAGCTACTTGGGAGGCAGAGGCAGGAGAGCCCAGGAATTGGAGGTTGCTGTGAGCTGTGATGCCACAGCACTCTACCCAGGGTGACAGCTTGAGGCTCTGTCTCAAAAAAAAAAAAAAAAAGAATTATCAAAACAGGTAAAAAGGCTCATTCCTTTTTATTCGTGTGCCGAGCAGAGATGGTGTCAAGACGCTGGGACTGGCTTGGCGCCTGTGGCTCAACGGGCTAAGGCGCCAGCCATGTACACCTGAGCTGGCGGGTTCGAATCCAGCGGCTGCAACCAAAAAATGGCTGGGTGTTGTGGCGGGCGCCTGTACTCCCAGCTACTTGGGAGGCAGAGGCAGGAGATTCGCTTGAGCCCAGGAATTGGAGATTGCTGTGAGCTGTGATGTCACTGCACTCTATCCAGGATGATAGCTTGAGGCTCTGTCTCAAAAAAAAAAAAAAAAAGACGCTGGGATTTTAAACGTGAATATGGCACTACTCCAGCCCTCAAAGAACCTACTCTGAAAAGTACGTCCTCCCTGTGCAGTGTCTGTAAAACGTAGTGTCAAAGTACTTCACAGTTCCAGAGAAAGAGCGAGGGTGGAAACAGACTTTGCCCTTACATTTGATGCCCTGTAACCATAACAACCGTGGTTTAAGTAAGTATCAACCCACTGAGGGGCTAAGTTTTCCCCAAAACCACTTGCAAAAGGGGAAAATCTCCCCTACACCAACTCCCGCCTCGGCTGTGCGCTCAGGGCAGCGTGTGTGGTGCAAGGTGGACGGCCGGCCCATTCCTTCTCCCCGTCCCGCCGGTTCGTTTCTCTGCCCTCCTGCCAGCAGCGACGGCGTCCACCGTCACGCCGCGCTCCCGGCAGGGCACCTGCCATTAGGCCTCAGCCCAATGTCACTTGTTAACCTTCCGATCTCCCGGATTTGGGCACGCCGCCGCCTCCCTTCTAAAGCACACAAACCACCCCACCGCTACCCGCGTTTTCCAGGAGTTAAGAGAAAAACAACCCAGACGTAGCCAACCTCTGACAGATTCGCGTAAAAGTAACCGCGGTTTTCCACTTCCAAGCACTTCCAGCCGTGGGCGAGAGGGTGGCAGGAACCCGGGGCCCCATTCATAAAACTGTAAGCCGTTTTCCTTCAGTTTGCGTGTGACTGTGCCTCCCCGCCCCGGGCTGAGCCAGGCGCCCGGGACCGCAGTGTTGGGGGACCCGCCGGTGGGCAGCGCCAACCGGGGCCAAGCCCACACCTACCGACAAGGCTCCATGAGAAGGGTTTGTTTGGGGGCGTCGCGGTGGGACACCCCGTCAGTACCTGGGCCATGACAGCCGGGTGGGCGGCCGACCCCCGCGCTCAGCCGCGCCAACGGCTGCCGGAGCCGGCCGGTACCCTGAACCCTGCGGCGTCGGGCCGTCCCTCTGCCCGGGCCTTCTCCGCCAGGCGCTCCCTCTCCCACACCCACGTCCGACTCAGGGCGTGCTCACCCCAAATCCTCCGGCTGCCTCATTGTACTACGCCGGCGCTCCGTGCTTTACGCTGCTCCGGCTTCGGCTGGGGCTCCGGCCCCGGTCCCGCAGCCCGCCCGCCCCCGGGCACTGGCCGCCCCGCCCCGCCGGCGGACCCGCCCCGCGCCTGCGGCCGTCGCCGCCAACCAGAGGGCGGCGGGGGCGGAGCCAGCGGCACGCCAGGCCCGACCAATCCAGCCTCCACAGCTCGCCCAGGAACGGCCACAGAAATGGGCAAGTGATTCGTTAGGTCTGTGAAAGGGGCCACCGCCCTCGGGGCGGGGGAGAGGGGCGGTGGGAGGCTTACCTGGAAGAGTCCCGAGCGGGAGGGGTACGAGCGTTCCTCTCTCAGCCCAGCTGCAGCTTTTTCCCATGCTATTTGAGCTTAGTTTCCTTTTCCTGCAGCCTAGCAACAGGTGCCCCTGCAGGGTGTGGATGGGGGGGGTGGAGAGAGAAGGTGAGAGGGCGTGGGAAACTGAGGCTCTGAGAAGCAGAAGTGTCCTGCTGGGCAAATTCACTCGAATTTGAGTTTTAGAGGACTGTCAGGCACATCTATCCAGTCCAAGTCCAGAAATGGACTTTAAAAAGCAAATTCCCCTAAATCTAATCACGAGGAAACAGACAATCCCAAATTAATAGACAAATTCTCAGTCTCCCCAGTATGTGCCTTCCCGACATAACCGCAACATCCAGTTCCAAACTGTCCCTATTGCTAGTTCTTAGAGCTTAGAGCTCATCTAGTATAGACTACTCCTTTTAGAGAAGCAGCATCTGAGGCCCAGAAAGGTAAAGAAACTTCTAGAGGTAAATTCTCTTTTAAAATGAGCTTCCTGGCTAGGTGCCCATTGCTCAGTGGTTAGGGTGCCAGCCACATACACCTGGCCTGGCGGGTTCGAACCTGCTAAACAACAACAATAACAAAAAAACAGCTGGGCATTGTGGCAGGCTCCTGTAGTCCCAGCTACTTAGAGGCTGAGGCAAGAGAATCGCTTAAGCCCAAGAGTTTGAGGTTGCTGTGAGCTGTGACGCCATAGCTCTCTACGGAGGATGACACAGTGAGACTCTGTCTCAAAAAAATAAATAAAATAAAATGAGCTTCCTGGATGGTAATGTTCTTTTTACATTTGCCACCTGTGAACCTGGGGAGGTGGGCAAGACTGGAACATCAGGAGAGTTCCTCTGCTTATCCATACTGCCTATCAATCCATGCACTTTCTAGATCAGTGGGTCATCTAAAGGATTTTAACCATCAGCTCCCAAAGTCCCACCCTAGAGCCTCTAGTTCACTAAGTATTAGGATGACATGGGGAAAATATCCATTCATTTTTTAACACCCTTCTGCCCCAGGCGATCTGATGCGGTAGGCACAAGGGCCACACTCAGACTCATATTTTGAATCTATCATAGTCATAAAATTAAAATTAAACTGCCAAGGGCCAGGCATGGTGGCTCACACCTGTAATCCTAGCACTCTAGGAGGCTGAGGTGAGTGGCTTACTTGAACTCAGGAGTTCAAGACCAGCCTGAGCAAGAGTGAGACCCAGTCTCTAAAAAATAGCCAGGTGTTGTGGCCTGCTCCTGTACTCCCAGCTACTCAGGAGGTTGAGGCAAGTAAATTGCAATACGGTTGGAAGATTTTCTAGACAGGTTAGAGGTCACCTACTGTGACACTCAAAACAGTCCAGTGAATGGGTCATGCCAGGAACTGAATGTAGGATCCTGGATCTGGATGAAAGCTTGAAATCCTGGCTAGGAGAAGGGCGAGGTTGAGGGCTCTAGCCTCGGGAAGCCAGCCACTTCTCTAACCAGTGAGACATTGCATTAATATCCCAATGGCAAACACACCCTTGCTCACTGCTGTCACCAGGCCCAGTCAGAACCCTGGAAGGATGCCCTGCCTCACTGGTGCCTCATTCCAATGCCATCAAGCCCTGCCCACCCTGCCTAGCCTCCTCCCCCTGACCCAGTGCCCCAGACACCTGTCTGAACCAGAAACCACTGCCCTGGGACTTGGAGGTCGGTCCCTTCCCCCTCGACCCCTCACACAAGATTTCAGGCTTGAGAAATGGCCTCCATTCAACTACCCTGTTTTGGCTGTGATATCTGATGGATGCTGTACTTGCCAGGGACAACTGCACAGAAATCAGCTTTATCAGAGTGGAGGGTCTAGGTTGCAGATATCACTGACTGGGATTACCTCTGGCCTTCATTGGCCTTTCCAAAAGAAAAGGAATTCTTATCCCAATAGGAGAGGGCTCCAGGCATGGCTATCTAGAAATGTGCAACTAGGAAAGTTATCAATGGAAACACAGCTTAAAGGTCTTCTTGACCAGATCCTCAAACCTCCACCTTAGAAAGAAATAAAGGGTGGGGGTCCTGGAGCTGCACCCTTGCAAGGGTCCTTGGAAGCCGGCAGTGCGCATCTCATAGTGCCTACTATCTTCCTTACCCATTTCGAGATCTATGTAACTGTTACATTAATGAACACTTATCAACCTGACCTCAAATTAAGGGCCAATAAGATTGAGCATAAACACTTAGAAGGAGCCCTTTCTGAAAGGTGAGGAATTTGGATGCTTTGAAAAATAAATGAACATGAAATAACATAATATTTCCTACCTATTGAAAGATTACTATGCACTAGATACTGTACCAAGCCCTTTGCACATATTAATTCACTGATACATATATAGTAGGTATGATACTTATTCGCTCCATTTTATGGATGTAGAAATGAAAGCTCATAGAGGATTGGTGATGTGTCCAAGATAGCAGGGCCAGTTAAAGGAACAGCCAGCATTCAGGACACTGACCACCAGACTCCTCCAAACTGCTCTGCCCCAGTGCCTTCCCAAATGTCCTGTCTTGCCACCAAACAGAATAGATAACATCAAAGGGCAAAAGAAGCAAATATCACTGATCTTCAGCAAAAGTTAAGTATAACATAGGAGCACTGCCTTGGAGTATAAGTTCCCTTGCTCTAACTTACCATCTGTTTAACCTTGAACTAGTTATGTAATTAAATCTCTTTGACTCTCAGATTGCTCTTCTATAAAATGGGAACAACACATTCTGCCTCCTTGGACTGGAATAAAAATCAAATGAAGACTATGTAGGAATTTATATGTACTTTGAACTTACAAGTGAAAAGATTTTAGAGCTTGGCATCTGTGACTCATTGTGACCTATGACAAAGGTCCTTACTTTATCCCCCAAATAGTTGCTTTTTTTTTTTTGAGACAGAGCCTCAAGCTGTCACCCTGGATAGAGTGCTGTGGCATCACAGCTCACAGCAACCTCCAATTCCTAGGCTCAAGCGAATCTCTTGCCTCTGCCTCCCAAATAGCTGGGACTACAGGCGCCCACCACAACGCCTGGCCATTTTTTGGTTGCTGCCGTCATTGTTGCTTGGCGGGCCCAGGGGCTGGATTCGAACCCGCCAGCTCAGGTGTACGTGGCTGGTGCCTTAGCCTGTTGAGCCACAGGCGCCGAGCCGCAAATAGTTGCTTTATATGCACAGCATACACAAAGTGAACTAAATTTTTCCACCTAGAGTAGGGTCTTAGGTCAGAAATACAAGCCCAAGTTAATACTATGCCCTCTTTCTCTACTGCCACCTCCTCAACCCGCACCCCATTCTCTCTTGCAACCCAGGTTTCAGCCATTGGTTAAGCCAACATAGGTTTTGGTATGCTTGAAAGATTCCCAGTTATGACATTCCAAGATAATCCCTATTTTCTCATGAATCTCTAAACAAATAAAAAATGCTCTAAGATTTTTAATTCAGTTTTTGACACTGCATTGCACTTTTGGAGGGAGAAATGGTTAAGAAGTACGAAAAGACAAGAAGTTGATCCGCTAGTACATCTAAGAAAGGTTCGGGATCTCTTCTGCCACAAGCCCCACCATTAATCAGCAATCACTGAGCGCTCAGTAAGTAACAAGTGGCGTGCTGGGCACTGAAAATAGAGATGAAGGCACTTGTAGACACACCCAGGTGAACTTAAGGCACTAGGTGTAGTACAGAATGACTGTTACAGGCTTTCTCAGAGGTTAGCCCAGGAGCTGCAGGGGCACAGACCAGGCACTTATAACCCCTGGGGAAGCCCAGCAACGTTTTATGGGTGGCTAGATGAAGGTTATTACAAAGAGAAACCAGAAGGGTGATAAAAACTCAAGTACAAATGTTACCACCGAGACCGAAGGAGAAGAGGTTGGAGGAGAAAGCAGTCAACAGCACAGATACCTCAGAAGGGTCCAGATGGAAGGGGTCAGAAAAGTATACTCGGGAATTTGGAAAGTAGGTTATTAGGGTCCCTGACAAGTGCAGCGTGAGAGGGGCTGGAAACGCAGCGTCCTTAAGACTGGGCCGAGGAGCTAAGGAGAAAGGAGAATGAAGAGGTTAAGCCGCAGAGGATGGATGGGAGAGGGTCCAGGGAGGTCCATGGGGACAGGGGAGAGGCCCTGGGCCGGGGGGAGGGTCTCCTCTGCACTGAGACAACTGGATGAAGGTAAGGACAGGTGTGCCTGCAGGTTTATTCCTAGGCGCAGGGGAAGAGGTGGAGGGAGCTGGTCTTGCTTTGAAGTAGGAAGTAAAGCTCTCTCTTTTGAATGAGTGGGGAGGGAATAACAGGGACTTTTAGGGAAACTGTGAAGGGCTGGAAAAGCCACCGAGAGGCACAAAAGAGGGATCTTCCCAGTGGAGAGGGAGGACCCTGGGTGCCCCCAGACCCATGTACTTGCAAGGGCACCATGTATGGGGCTGAACGGAAGGCTCTCCCGGGCTTGGCCTCTGGGTCAGGGTTGTTACACAGCTGGGGCCACTGACCATAGGCAGCTGAAGTAGGGGTCAGGTGCTCTGTGCTGGCGGGAGGCAGAGCAAATCCAAGGAGGAGCAGAAGGTTTGGAGGAAATGTGTGACTACAGGAAGGATGAGAAGAACCAGGGTCTGTTCATTCAGGCGAGGTGGAGCCCAAGGTTTGCATAGGTTACTATTCGGAGTGATGGCAGGTGAGGTGTGGCCACAGAATTGGAGTTTAAAAGAAACTCAACACCTGGGTTCTCCTCCCCCCCTCCTGCCCCAGTTCCTCTCTGGGTAATAGTCAGTCTTAGGACCAGGCGGCTTCCAACACCTCTGCACCTGCATTGGGACGACTCTCCAAGGTGGGATGGGGGAAGAGCATCGACTGGGGTGATTTTCCTTCTAAAATGAAAACCTGTTAATGATCAGATGGGCTCCCTCCATCCTTGAGATACGAACTCTGTGGGAAGGGCTCCTTAAAGGACATCACCAGGGCTTTAGAGATGCCTCACCTGGTGGGTTGCCACTCATGCGGATAATTCCCAGAGTAGCAGACAGTGGTGACACCGATTATTTACTGTGCTGGTCAGCCTGTGAGACCCAAGGTTATTAAATATAAATGTCTCAAAGCTCTGTCATTCCAAGATCCACTGGGGAATGGTGACTTCTAGCTGATGTGGCACAGCGCCAGAGTGGAATTTCTAGGGAGCAAGACTGACATTTTCCTCCCCTTCTGCCCTGACTCTGTGCCTGGCCTCTCAAGGCCCTTCCCAGGGCTCTGCACCAAGAATAAATATGCCTTCCTTCCTCCAGGACCTTGACATCACCCGCCAACCTTGCCTCCTTCCAACCACAAGGCCCTCTGCTGGTGACCACCATCTTCCTGCTTCCATGCAAGCATGGAAAATCCAAGTTTGCCCAGAATCACATCAGAGCATGATTCTAACTCTGGGGATGCAGGGTAGAGGGTGTCAGCCCCAGTCCTGCAGCTGGGTCCTCTCTTTGTCCCACCAGAACACTTTGCCTCTTAATTAACAGAGTGGGAGGGCTCAGCTGGCCACTTAATGACATATACCGCCTCCTAGACACAGAAGAAGGTTAGGTTTTTTCTTTTTAACCTTGAAAAGGTGATTTAAACATCCTGATACAGAGCAGCTAGAAGTAAGTAGGAAATGTCAGCTCCCACCAGGTGGTTAAACAGAATCATGAGTGGAAACGATGGAATTGCTAGCGTTTGTCATTTCCACATGGCTACTCAGCACCGATTTTATTCAGAAGACAAAAATGGCTTATATTTGGGTGAGAGCTTAGGCAAAGGAAATGTTTGAGTCTGTTTCAGCCACGGTTGCCCAGGAAGCAGCGCTTGAGACAAAAGCTCACTTGCAAATACATTATTGTGGGGTGTGAGCCCAGGGAGAACACTTGGGGCTCAGGGATGGCAGCAGAAGCATCTGAGAATGTGTCATTAGGGCGACCACATTCCTGGCTGCTTGATCTAGAGGGAGTGTCTAAGAAGCCCTGGGAGAAGCATCTCAGGCAAAGGGGAAAGAGAAGGCATTTATCCACTGGCTCCTGCTTCCAGAACATACTGGTGTGGCACTGAGTGGTTTCCCACACATTCTAAGCCATATCATCAGAAGAGGTGCCCTGGGCTGGGGCTGAGAGATGCCAGCTGCAGGCCTGAGGCAAGATACTGTTGGGTAGCACCTGCCAGAGCTAGTTTGAACATTCACAGATGCGCCACCACAGCAGCGGCTGGAAGCATCTCAGTGGTGCCTAAGAGGTGCCTGGTAGAGAGACTATTTTCAGAAAGAGGGACCTTTCACTACAGCAAATTTGGAGCCAACAAAGCTGTCATCTTAGGAGGAGGGATATAAGATATCAAGTGTCTTTTAATGTTATATTCTTTCTAGGGAGACAGCCTGAGGCTAGAAGCTTTGGGGTCATTTCAATCTGGGCTCAGGGTCCGCCTCTTTTATTTCCTAGTGGTGTGACCTTGGAGAAGTTAGCAGACCTCCCTGAGCCTGTTTCCTCATCTAGAAATTCCAGATGTCCAGATTCAGGGTATGTAAGTTGCTTAGTATACCATCTTCACAGAATAGGCACCCAAGTAATGGAAGCTTGTTTTTTACTCTAGAGAAAATTAGAATGTACTACAGAATGTGTACAGGGACACAACGAGGTGATGTGCTTATGCCTCAAAAATAGAAGTGAAAGAAGATATCAAATGATGGCAGGAGACCAAAAAGGACTTGAATATTCCAAGCCCCAAACAGCCGCTGCCTCCAGCGACTATATACCTTGGAGTTTCCAGGATAGCATTCGTTTCAGATATTCTTTCTTGTCCCAGTGCAAGAAATCATTATTTGAGAGACAGTCACCTTGGTCTTGGACCAGAAAACAGCCTTACAGGGTCTATCCCCTTGAGAGGCAAAAACATCAGCCCCAGTTTCCTCCGCTCCTTCTAGCCCTGGGGTGCTGGGAACATAACCCAAGGAGCTTCTTCCCCACACCTCACCTGAGGAAGCAGTTTCTTTTGCACAGGTGAGCTCATTAACAACCACAGGACTTTCAGCTTGGCGCCTGTGGCTCAGCGGGCTAAGGCACCAGCCACGTACACCTGAGCTGGCGGGTTCGAATCCAGCCAGGGCCTGCCAAACAATGACGGCTGCAACCAAAAAATGGCCGGGCATTGTGGCGGGCGCCTGTAGTCCCAGCTACTTGGGAGGCGGAGGCAAGAACTCGCCTGAGCCCAGGAATTGGAGGTTGCTGTGAGCTGTGATGCCATGGCACTCTATCCAGGGTGACAGCTTGAGGCTCTGTCTCAAAAAAAAAAACAATCACAGGACTTTCGAAGAACCAAGAGCCTTGAAGCTGGAGGAATATGCTGCAGAGCAGGGGTCCTCAAATTACGGCCCACGGGCCACATGCTGCGGTGTGAATTGTATTTGTTCCCGTTTTGTTTTTTACTTCAAAATAAGATGTGTGCAGTGTGCATAGGAATTTGTTCATAGTTGTTTTTTTTTTAAACTATAGTTCGGCCCTCCAATGGTCTGAGGACAGTGAATTGGCCCCCTGTTTAAAAAGTTTGAGGACACCTGCTGCAGAGGAACCAAAACCCACAGGTGGAGGGCTCCCCCACCTCTAGGCTCCCAGCAACCCTCTCTCCTGCTGGGCCTGCTGAATCCACCACAGCAGGAAATGGTTTTTCTCTTATGAATGTGATAGAAGCTCCTTTTAGAATATTTTTAAAATAAGGAAACATAAGAGGAAGAAGAAACTCATTTTTTTACAAGCTAATCCTAATTGTCAACATTTGTATTCCTTCTGTTCCTTGTTAAAACAGTTTGTTTTGTGTGGCTATTGGTTTACACTATACATACACAATTTTTTGTAGTCTCAATTTAAAATATAGCATCGTAACATAATGAGCAGCAATAAGGCATAAGATAAAAAGGGCTTGGCTTGGGGCTGGGTGTGGTGGCTCACACCCGTAATCCTGGCACTCTGAGGGGCCAAGGCCAGAGTATCCCTTGAGCTCAGGAGTTTGAGACCAGCCTGAACAAAGACCCCATCTCTGCTAAAAGTAGAAAAAATTAGCCAGACGTTGTGGCAGGCACTTGGAGTCCCAGCTACTTGGGAGGCTGAAGCAGGAGGATCACTTGAACCTAGGAGGTTGAGGTTGCTGTGAGCTGGGCTGATGCCATGGCACTCCAGCCTGGGCAGCAGAGTGAGTCACTATCTCAAAAACAAAACAAAACAAAACAAAAACAAAAACAAAGGGAGGAAGGTCTTGGCTTGAAGTCAGAGGGACTAAGTATTGATCCCAGCTCTGCTACATAGCTTTAAGTATTGATCCCAGCTCTACCATGATTTGGGGCACACAATTTACCTTTTCTGAACTCCATATTTGTCATCTGTATAATGAAGATGATAGTCACATCCATTCTGTGCCCCTAGTTTTATGTGTGATCCTCTAGACCAGTGATTTTTAACCGGTGTACTATGGCACACTGGTATGCCATGAGAGAATCTTTGGTGTGCTGTGAAATTTTTAAAGATCATTAATTAAATTATTTCCAAAAGAAGTTCACAGCACAGTAAGTATACTCTTTTTTTTTTTTTCAGACAGAGTCTCACTCAGTCACCCTGGGTACTGTGCCATGGCATCGCAGGTCACAGATGGCATCGCAGGTCACAGCAACTTCAAACTCTTGGGCTCAAGTGATCATCCTCTTGCCTCAACCTCCTGGGTAGCTGAGACTATAGGCACCTGACACAATGCCCTGCTATTTTTAGAGACAGGGGTCTCACTTTTTGCTCAGGCTGGTCTTGAACTCCCGAGCTCAAGCAATCTACCTGCCTTGGCCCCCCAGAGTGGTGGAATTACAGGAGTGAGCCACTGCTACAGGAGAGAGCCCCTAGCTACTCTTTCTTTTTTTAATCAACATAATTTAAGAATGTCATAGAAGTTTAACTATAGATTCAAGTGTGCTGTGAGATAGAATAGATTGAAAAACCCTGCTCTAGACAGTAAGCGCTGTGAGCAGTGAACCCTTTCTGACTTGTCCTCAGCTGAGTCCCTACAGCCTGGCCCTGGTGGATTAAAGATGGCCACAAAGGCTTGGCGATTCCCTCCGTCCACAGCTAGAGTTTATTTCTTCAACTCTTAGAATCTTGGGCTGGCCTTGTATAGAAGCCAGCTTCCAGGCTCGCACAGGTGGCTCAACAGGCTAAGGCACCAGCCATGTACACCTGAGCTGGCGGGTTCGAATCCAGCCCGGGCCAGCCAAACAACAATGACGGATGCAACCAAAAAATGGCCGAGCGTTGTGGTGGGCACCTGTAGTCCCAGCTACTTGAGAGGCAGAGGCAAGAGACTCGCTTGAGCCCAGGAATTAGAGGTTGCTGTGAGCTGTGATGCCACAGCACTCTATCCAGGGTGACAGCTTGAGGCTCTGTCTCAAAAAAAAAAAAAAAAAGAAGCCAGCTTCCAAAATGGTCTCCCATGATTCTCACTTCCTGGTCACTCCTGTCCTTTCATAATCGCCTCCTACCATGAGTCAGGGCTGATGCATGTGATAAATACAGTACGGTGGAGGTGACAATGTATGACTTCGTAGGCTAGCTTGTGAAGGGCATTTAGGCTCCTGCCTTGGTTTCTTGGATCGCTACCTTTGGGAAAAGCAGTTAGCAGGTTGTGAAGGCACTTAAGCCAACTGTGGAGAGGCCAGTGTGCTGAAGAACTGAGCCTGCCCTCCACAGTCAGCACAATTTGCCAGCTCTATGAGGAAGCCATGTTAGAAATGGCTCCTCCAGTCCCAGTCAAGCCTTCAACTCCATGCAACCCTGGCTAGAATTTTGACTACAATCTCATCAGATACCCGCAGCCAGAACTGCCCAGAAAAACTGCTTCATGATTCCTGATGCAGTGAAACAGTGAGAGGTAAATATCTATTGTCACTTTAAACCACTGAGTTAGGCGATTATGCAGCAGGAGCTAATTAAAATGCCCTGAGACTGGCTTTGTCCAGTAGAATGCAGCAGCGGTGATATTCCAGTACTTCTGAGTACAGTCCTTAAGAAAACTGAAGCTTTCACTTCTTAGCCTTGGGAATTCAGCCACCATGCTGTAAGAAGCCCAGGCCACATGGAGAAGCCACAGAGAAGAGAACCAGGGCACTCCCAGGGACAGGCCCAGCTAATCTCCTGGCCATCTCTGTGCATGAGCCATCTTGGAGGTTCCAGCTGAGCTGTGCCCTGGACAACTACAGCCTTAGCTGTCATCATGATGAGTGCAATACATGTTGAGTTCAGTCCACCCATAGAAATGTGAGGGTCATAAAATGGGCATTGTTTGGGGGTGATGTGTTCATAGGAATGTGAGAGGTCATAAAATGGCCGTTGTTTGGGGGTGATGTGCTCTGCAGCAACATTTAACTACACCCTGGCCCAGCTCCTGGCACCTAACTGGCTCTTGAGAAATAACCTGGTGAATATGCAGATGGCTCTTGTGGGGTCTCAGCTTCCCCTTTTATGAAATCACAGCGGGCTTCAGGCTGTCCTATGCTTTACAGCCTCTGAGTCTCGGTCTCTGTACTGTGTTGGCTGCTCACCTGCCACCTGCCATTCTTGCAGGAGGACTCCGCTCTCTGTGGCATCTCTGACCTCACCCTGTGTCAGTTCCTCCTCCTTTCTCCCTGAGGCACCCCCCACCCCAGGCACCTGCTTCCTCGTGAGGCTCTCCCGTGCTGCACTCACGGGGCTGTGTGACATGGCAGGAGCAGAGTGACACAGGACCTACTCGGTCCAGCCAGAGGAAACTGGAAACTTTGACGTGCAGGCAAAGAGTAGAACAAACTCATAGTGCATGTGCCTCAGGGCCAAGTCCCGCAGTTATCTGGTTAGAAAATGGCTGTCCTCTTTCCCAATGTCCTGGGTCCAGTCTAAACTTCTAAAGCAGAGACAAGATCTCTGTTTCTGAGAACAGCTGCTCAGCCTTTACTTTATCAGATTTCCTTGTTTGCCACACCACGAATCCTTTTTTTTAGCAGTGCCTCCAGGCCTTTGGGGGGACAGGGTAGATCTCTATGATTCCCATCAAAAAGCATAAACAAGTCGGCAACTGAGGCCTGGAGAAATCAAGTAGCTGACCCAAGGCCACACAGCAAACCCAGCTCACTGGTGGAGTTAGAATCAATCGCCTCCCTTCCATTCCAGTCACCCACTCCACCCTCCTACACCCACCTGGCCTCTGAGCAGTCCTCGTGTGACCCACTTAGCTCATTATTCCGCAGCACAGGTGGCCATTCCTAGCTATAAGTGATCCCCAAATCATCGTCATCACCATTTTAATTAGTAAGGCCTCTTCTATTAAGCCATAAAGTTACCTGTCCCAGACTCTAGAAAGCCACTCAGTTCCTGGAAGCTAAGGGAAGGACCATGACATTATTTATCTATCCAACTAGAAAACACCAACTGGACACCCACTGGGCACCAGATGCTCCGCGAGGTGCTAGAGACACAAAAGTGCCCAAAACACAGGCCCTGCCCGTGAGATGCTTGCAGTCTAGTGGGAAATGCCTTCCTCTGCTTCTGTGCAAATTATAAAGGTGAATCAATGTCATACACACCAGGCCCTGTTCACGGCATGGTTTTCATACATTGCAGAGCAGAGGAGAGAACACTGTGGCTTCCTCCTAATGCTCCAGACTTGCCCACCTGCCTGCTAGATTCTGGCCTCTTAGATGCCGATAATCATCTCATGTCAAAATGCCATAAACGGCGCTCTCGGGCTCTGCCCGCCCCATCTTCATCGATGGCACCACCACCCAGCTGCCCACTCGCCCAAGTCAAGAATGATGAGTTGTCCTTGATCTCATCCTTGCCTGGTCACAAGCAAGTTCCAGGCTGGGCACATCCACACCCTCCCCCAAATCTGTGTCTGCAGTCATCATCATGGTCTGTCCCCTCGTCTCTCCGCTGTTACTCTGTGGTAACACCGGAACATGATGATCACAAACCTCAGTTGGGCACTTGACCCCGGCTGGCAGGCTTGTGTCTCCTGATTAAGTTCATTTTCCTGCTCTCAGACATCTCTGACGTTCTTTCTGCAGAAAATCTAACCTCTCTGGCTTCCTGAGAGGTTCCTGCCACAATCAGGTCCCCTCTTTTTCCTGCATGATCGATTCTTCCTGTCTACTACATCACTCCTGTCAACACGCAGACAGGCTCTAATGCCTCCCTCCTCACACAGCCCCTGCCTGCTGACCACAGCTCCTGCTACTGTCCCTGACAGCAAACCTCCTCCAAAGAGTTCTCTTCCGCTCCTATTATTCTCTTTCACCTGCTCCAAAGTGGCTTCTGCCTCGTCCCTCCCCTGAAAGTACTCTTGTCAAACCACTGAGGACCTCCCTCCCGCCAAATCCAGAGGTCACTCCTGTGTCTTACTTGACCCTCACGCAATCCTTTGTAAAATATCCACTGGCCACCTCTCCACTCATCCAAGCCTTGTTCTCCTTGCCTGGTCTCTCCTATTCCCTCCAGGCCAGGGTGGGACTGAGACAGCAAATTCTAGCCTCCAGGTTACCCGTTTCTGGTAGTCCAGCAGACTGCACTTGAAGCAGAACTTCAATCATTTGTTGGTGCCAGGAAATGCAAGAATGGGTGTTGGCCAGGGCCAGCCATGGGGTATGCACTGAGACCACCAAACAGCTTCCCTACGAAACTGTTCCTTCATCTTTTACAGAGGGCTAGAAAATTTAAAACATCGATATAGGGAGTGATAGGATTGCTAGTGTTTCTTTTTTCCTTCTCAATTCCCATGAGTGGTGTTTGGGTACCAGAGAAAAGTGGGTATCAGGCTGGGTGCAGTGGCTCACGCCTGTAATCCTAGCACTCTGGGAGGCCGAGGCTGATGGATCACCTGAGCTCAGGAGTTCAAGACCAGCATGAGCAAGGGTGAGACCTCGTCTCTGCTAAAAATAGGAAAACTAGCCAGGCATTTCGGCAGGCACCTATAGTCCTAACTAGTTGGGAGGTTGAGGCAGGAGGATCGCTTGAGTGTAGGAGTTTGAGGTTATTACAAGCTATGATGGCACTCTACTCAGAGCAACCAAATGAGACTGTGACTCGAAACAAACAAAAAAAAAAAGTAAAGAGGGCGGCTCCTGTGGCTCAGCGAGCAGGGCGCCGGCCCCATATACCGAAGGTGGCGGGTTCAAGCCCGGCCTCGATCGAACTGCAAAACAAAAAAATAGCCGGGTGCTGTGGCGGGCGCCTGTAGTCCCAGCTACTAGGGAGGCTGAGGCAAGAGAATTGCTTAAGCCCAAGAGCTGAAGGTTGCTGTGAGCAGTGTGACGCCACGGCACTCTACCCAGGGCGATAAAGTAAGACTCTGTCACTACAAAAAAAAAAAAAGAAGTAAATAAGAAAACAAAGAAAGGAAGGAGA
>CAUYON010088695.1:0-12310 GCA_963573935.1 Arctocebus calabarensis
CACACAGTATTCATAAACAGCAGCTATAGTCATCATTACAGATGGTCGACATTTAACAACCTGCGGGAGGAAAAGTGGCTCAACGGGCTAAGGCGCCAGCCACGTACACCTGAGCTGGCGGGTTCGAATCCAGCCCGGGCCCGCCAAACAACAATGACGGCTGCAACCAAGAAATGGCCGGGTGTTGTGGCAGGCACCTGTAGTCCCAGCTACTTGGGAGGCGGAGACAGGAGACTCGCTTGAGCTCAGGAGTTGGAAGTTGCTGTGAGCTGTGATGCCACAGCACTCTGAGGCTGGGTGACAGCTTGAGGCTCTGTCTCAAAAAAAAAAAAAAAATCCTTATTGTGAGGCAACTCCGCAGGAACAGGTCTGCCCCCGGAGCCTCAGCTCTCCGCCACCCCAAGACGGCCGGCCAAGGCCAGGGGAGAGAGAGCTGGAGCGGCCCTAGCCCCATGCCCACGCGCGATCACGCCCGCCACACGGACCGAGATCCCTACCTCCATAATTAACAGCCCGCGCCGCGGCGCGCGGGAATGACGCAGGGGCTCCCCCGCCCCCTTCCGGCACGCAGAGAGGACTCTAAGGCACTTCCGGTCGAACGCTGCGCAAGTGCGAGACTTTCGCTCTCGCGGGAGGTGGCGTAGGCGTTTGGTGGCCAAGGGAGGTGGCGAGGCAGTCTGGTCCAAGACCGAGGACAAAATGGAGAAGCGAGGCCGAGGCGGAAAGTCGGCCCAGACGCCGACGTCTCAGCAGGGGCCTCAGACGCCCAAGAAGGAGAGGAGGCCTAGCATGTTTGAGAAGGAGGCAGTGAGTGCGGGGCCGCCTCCCGCTCCTTCCTCGGTCCCCGTCCCCGGGCGGGCGGGCGGGCGGGGGCGGCGTGTGAGCCCTGAGCGGGGGCCCCCTGGCGGTCGGAGGCTGCCCTCGGGTCCGCTTCAGTTCTCGGACTTGAGGATTTCCTGGGAGAGCCGCGCTTGTCGTTGCTTTTTACAGGAACGCGTAATTTTAGTGTGTTTTTAGTCGTCACGCATACAGAGGCAGCTTTGCCAACCAGAAATACGTGTGTGTATACTGTGTTTTTTTTTTAAACTGAGGAGAATGAGATATTTTGAGTTTTTTATTTTAAGGAATCAACAGTGTAGTAAGAAGCTAGAGGAAAAAAAAAAGTTAAATTGAAAATATTCTGCCCATTAATTTGTCTGATAGTAATGGGAAAGGTCATTTTTTAGTTTTTAACACCAGCTTTTCTGTATGATTATATTTTGAAAATCATCAGTCTTAAAAATGAAGACTCCAGCTCAACACCTGTGGCTCAACGGGCTAAAGCCCCAGCCACGTACACCTGAGATGGCAGGTTCGAATCCAGCCCAGGCCCACCAAACAACAAGGTGGCTGCAAAATAGCCAAGGATTGTGGCAGGCGCCTGTAGTCCCAGCTGCTTGGGGGGCAGAGGCAGGAGACTCTCTTGAGCCCAGGAATTGTAGGTTGCTGTGAGCTGTGATGCCAAGGCACTCTATTCAGAGTGACAACTTGAGGCTCTGTCTCAAAAAAACAGAAAGAAGAAAATGAAGACTCCATCTTTTATTTAAACTTGAAGAATAATTTGACCAAAGATGCAAAACTGTATGATGATAGAACTGAGACTAGAAGCAGTGTCCTGGGGCCCATTACATTTGCCTATAATGGTTTATTTCATCATATTCATAGATAGGCAAAGCAATTTTTGAAGACCCTAAACATTTCAAGATTGCTCCCAAATAAAAGAATTTAAAAAAAAAAAAAAAGTAATGGCAATATTTCAGGTTCTAATGATCTCTCTCGTGTTTACGTTTTATGGAGAAAAGAACTAAAGGAAGGTAGGTAAACAAACCCAAGTTTACATAGCTAAGAAAGAGCAAAGCAAGGCTAGAAACCTAATTCTGCTGGACTTCAAACTTCACACCCCAAACAGTCCTGAAGTGCCTGGCAATAAGTCTTGAGAAACAGATGACCAGCAGTAAAGAAACATTTCTGTATTTTGAGGCAGACGAGTGACCTTTATAAACTTAAAGCCTATGAAATTCTAAAGTGGTTTTGAAAATTGAATTAGCCTAAACTCAAAATGAGACACATAGGTGTACTTGGTATATAGGCTAAAATCTAGGAATGAAGGGACATGGGCCAAATCAGCTGTTGCTAATTTGATATGGATGTGATACAGCTATGTTTAAAATCTACTTTTTTCTAGACTGAATATAACCATTAGATGAAATAGACCAATAACTGGAAGGAAGTTGAGAAGATTCCACAAGTGCTCACTAAATGTATCTTAAGACACAGTCATTTCTCACTTACAGATAGCTGATAATTTCCCTATTTCTGAGCATGGGAAAAATTAGGATACAGTTTAATCAGTATGAACATCTCTTGGTTTTTATCTGTCCTGCATCCATTTTTTTTCTCCTAGTGGTACAACCTCAGATTTATGTTAGAGAAGTAACTCATTCCCGATTAGATAGTTTTTGTGGGATTGTCAGCCACTTTCCTCAATTTTGTAGTGAGGATGAGACTCTCTAGGCTAATTGGATGAACTCTGGAATAATGTAAATAAAAAGGTTGGGGGTTATCCAATGTGAAGATGGTAAGTTGAAATGTTCCATGTGACTTTCTGAATCTGGTTCTTTAGCCTTCTCTTCCATTCTGTAAACTACTCCATACCTTCCCAATAAATTACATTTTTGCTTAAGAAGAATCAGTTCATATTGCTTGCAACTGAAGATCACAAACCTTAAGCAGATTACCTAAAATTGAAAACTTTGATTAGTTTCACTTATGCACATACATTTGAAATCTTAAACACTGGCAAATAGCATTTAGAAATGAAAGTAAGGATATCTTATGACCAAGCTCAGTTTCTTTGGGGGATGGTAGGTAAGCTTAGTGTAAGGAAATACCATATCAATATGTTAAATAATTAAGTTTTCATACATCCCATGTGTGTATCAGTACAGTAGCCTAATTCTTTATGCTGACCACCTCTGTAGTTGACCAGTTTGTTGCAGTCCCTTGAGTGGTCAAGTTACAGAGGTTCTACTGTATTTAAAGCTTGTTCCTATTTTTTTTTAAAATTACAAGATTCTTCCTTAAGAAAAGGAATAAAGTATTCTTAATGAGTATATTAAATCAGATGGTGACTATTATACATAAAGAAGAAATGGTAGAGATGTGAGTTCTAGGCATATTAGACTCATTAATGGTGGTTTGCAGGCCACACATTCATGTCCCTTGAGAACTGCTACACCTGAGAGTCACTGATTGTAGACATGTCCCTTGAGTATGTTCTGGAAAAGATAGCAGTCACTACCTTAGAGAAGCATTCTCTTCATGAAAAAGACCAAATTGATTGTTTTTAGGAAGTTTAGGGAGTTAATAATGCCTCTTCTACAATTAAAAGGAGCAGAAGTCTTAACAGATGATCAAAACAGATTTTGATAAAGGACTTAACAGTCAACATGCAGTAACTTCTATCCCAAATTACTTAAAGTAACATAAAAATGTATGGAGCAATTGTTTCTCTTGTCAGGCAACACAGGATAGTAATATCTGAGAGAAGTGGGTAAGGTGAACCCTAGTGTTGCTCCCAATTTGACTGCCTGGTGAGAGTGTGCAGGCCATAATGCAAGGAGAGGTCTTCCTCAGTTGAACTAGGAGTCTGGGAAGATCAAGATAGTGCATGAGACTTCAGGGACAAGTGTTGGAAAGGACAGGGCTGCACAAATAGCTGCTGAGATCAGCAGAGAGTTGCCCTTGAGTCTTCAGCTTGGTGTATCAGCACATCTGGGGAGAATACCACCGGCGATGGAGAAAGTGCAACCTGAAAGGAAAGAAAAATCCTAGGACTCACATGAAATAGTTTATGTTCAAAAAACTAGAAGTGGAAAACCATAAAAACCATAGGGCTTTGGTCCCAGTGCTAAAATGTATTACCTCAATAGTGTAGGGGAAATAAATGTATCAGACTTAAAATGTTTTCTGGTCTGGCCTATCAAAGCTAAAATGCAAGACCCAAGAGGATTAAACTGCAAGTTATTACAGCCTAGAAGAAAGCTCAAGAATGTTTTTAGGAATACAAAAATTCCCAGCATATGGGAAGGTAAAATTCACAGTATCTAATTTCCAATGAAATATTAGCAGACCCACAAAGAAGCAAGAAAATAAAATACAAAATGAGAACAAACAATGAAAACAGGTTCCAAAATGCATGATAAAATTGGTATAAAAATACATTAGTTATGTTGTATTTCCATCAAATTAGTCATTCTATAATATGAAATAATTATAAATGCATTCCATATATTTAAGTATGTAGAGAAAGATTCATAGTGCGATCCAAATCAAACCTCCACAGTTGAAAAGCACAATGTCAAGATGAAAATATGATGAATGGGCGGCGCCTGTGGCTCAAAGGACTAGGGCACCTGCCCCATATGCCAGAGGTGGTGGGTTCAAACCCAGCCCCAGCGAAAATCCGCAAAAAAAAAAAAAAAAAGTACAGTGAATGGAATTACCAGCAAATTCAAAACTGCAGAAGAAAGGACTAGTGGATTTGAGATGTAGCAATTGGGGTGAAGGGAGCCTGATAAAATATTAGAAGATAGCAGAGCTATGGGAGAGCTTCAAGCAATCTAATGTTCTTATAATTTGAGTTTCCAAAGGAGGAGGTGGGAAAAGATAGAAAATATTTGAAGAAATGATGAGAATTTCAAAATTTGATGAAAACTATAAACCCACAAATCCAAGAAGCTCAGTAAACTACAAGCACAGAAAGTATGAAAATTATGCCAAGACAAATTTGATTGAAACTAGTGATTTAAAAAGACAAGTAGGAAAAAAAAAACCATAATGTACAAAGTAACAAAGGTAAAATGACAGAAGATATCAAAAGCAATGCAAGACATCTTTAAGTACTTAAAGGAAATGGCTATGAACCCAGAATTTTATACCAAGCTAAAATATCTTTCAAAAGCAAATGTAAGGCTTCCAGTTGTACATGTCCCTACAAGTCACAATTCTGTCCTAATAAGTAATAAGCTGAACAAACTGAAAAATATCTCTTCTTAGATTCATAAGAGAAGTGAGATAATGGAAAACTTGGTGCCCCCCAAATTAGAGTGACAGGTGGATACAGAGAATCACAACATACTAGAGCAGAAATCACAGGAACCAATGTCATGGTTGGAAAACCTCAAATGTAATTGATAGTTTGCTGAAGGGTAGGAGTGGACAGTTCTCAAGGTAAAAACTTCAGGATGACTCCATCACAGGGTGGCCCCATGTTCTTCTTGAGTTTCACCTCCAGGAGTTAAACCAGGATACCATAGTAAATGTCAGGGGAAAAAAAAACTCTAATATGGCAACAGGTGCAGTGAGACCACTTTGAAATATCCCAGAGTACTTTGTTGTTAACAAGATCTGCCCTTAGGAGAACTAGTTAACCAGAGTCAGAACTGCTGGGGTTTTGCAGAGACTCACTGACATGGGGTAAGGGAAATACCCAACTCCAGCCTTCTAGTCATCCTGTCCCACTTAAGGGGGAAGAGAAAAAGAAAACCCTGAGAAACATTTGTGAGGATCACATTGAAGAAGCACGGGCCTCCTAAAAAACCAAGTCCTAATTATACAACTATAAAATGGTTCCTCTCCTCCCATTCATTATTGCTACATTACTAGATGCCTAGTAATTGTTTCTTTCTTTTCTTTTTTTTTTTTTTAACCCAGTGAGTCATGTCTGGCTATTCGGAAAAAAATTAATAGGATTTATTAAAAGAGGCAGAGCAAACATCAGAGTTAGACATAGCAGAGATGTTGGCACAAAGTAAGTTAAAACAACTACGATTAATATGTTAAGGGCTCTAGTTGATAAAATAGCATGTAAAAACATGAGCAATAAAAGAAGAGATGGAAATCCTAAAAAAGAACCAGAAATAAATGATAGAGATCAAAAACACTAAGAAAAGAGGAAATCTCAAGAAAAATTTTCTTTAAATTTTGAACTAAATGAGAAAAAAAATCAAAATTTACAGAATGCAGCAAAAATGGCCTAGAGGAAAATTTATAGCCTTGAAAGCATGGATATATGAGAAAAGTAGAAAGACCTAAAATAAACTATAAAGTTTTTATCTTAATTAGAAAAATTAAATTCAAAGTAAGCAGAAGAAAAGAAACAATAAAACTTTTAGCAGAAATCAATGATATTGAAGAAGGAAATCAACAAAACCAAAAGTTGTTTTTTTAAAAAGATCAATGAGGCTCTAGCCAGGCTAAGAAAAAAAGTCTAACACAAATTACTAGTATCAAAAATGCAAGAGAGAACATCACTAGAAATCCTGTGTGCATCAAAAGTATAATAGGGGAATGTTATAAACTCTATGCCCACAAATTTGATAATACAGATGGATGGACCAATTCCTTAAAAGACACAGTCTGCTGTATCTCACACAAGAAGATAGATACAATCTCAGTAGGCCTATACCTATTTTTTAAGTGAATCAATAATTCACCCTCCAAAAAAGAAACTGTCAGACACAAATGGATTCATCGATGAATTCTAAACATTTAAGGAAGAAATATCAATTCTCCACAGCAGCAATTCTCAACCTGTGGGTCACAACCCCTTTAGGTGCCGAATGACCCTTTCATAGGAGTCACCTAAATATATCCTGCATATCAAATATTTACAGCAAAATTATAGTTATGAAGTAGCAACAAAAATAATTTTATGGTTGGGGGCCACTGCAACATTAGGAACTGTATTAAAGGGTCATGGCATTAGGAAGGTTGAGAACCACTGTTCTACAAACTCTTTCAAAACATAGAAGCAGAGGGAATACTGTTTAACTCAATTCTAGGATGTCAGAATTACCTCCATAACAGGCAAATCCTCCAAATCCAGGCAAAGACACTTCAAGAAAAGAAAACTAAAGACCAATATTTCTTGTTAACATTGAAGCAAAAATCCTCAAATAAATGCTAGCAAACCAAATTCAGCATTATATTAAAATGATTATCCACCATGACCAAGTGAAATCTATTTCTGTATTGTAAAAATGGGTCAACATATGAAAATTGATCAAGTAATACACCATATTAACAGACTGGAGAAATAAAGTACATGATCATCTCAGTCGATGAAGAAAAAGCATTGACTAAATTCCACACTCATATATAAACATGCAACAAATGAGTAATAGAGGAAATTATTTCAACATAATAAAGGTGATATATAAAAACCCACAGCAAATCTCATATTCAATGGTGAAAGACTGAAAGCTTTTCCTCTAATGTTAGGAACAAAGCAAGGATGTCTTCTTATGTCAATTTTATTCAACACAGAATTATTCCAGCCAAGCAGTTACACAAGAAAAAGAAATTCCTGGATGCTATTAAAATAAAATTTATCACTTTAAGATGTATGAGGCACTAAATATTTTTTTAGTGCATGTTAGAAGTCAAAAGCATGGACTGATAATCTTTTCCACTCATGAATGTATTACCTAATATTTGTTTAAAGATAAATAAAAGTAACACAAAAAACTTTTAAGACAATGAAGGATAACATTTTTATAACAGGGTGGGGGGAGGAGCCAAGATAGCAGTCTGTAGGCAGATTCCCACAGAGGCTCCTGTCCACAAAGAGAGTTAAAGGACAGAAATTTAGCAAGAAAGACAATGGTTTGGATCTGAACCAAAAGAGAAAGTCAAAGAACACACATCAACCATGCTGAGGCAACCTATGACCACAAAGATACAAACAAAAGCTCAGACTTCAACCCAGAGTAACTGATTCTCTAGAGTAACACAGAGACAGCTGAAAACAAGACAGAGCCACTTAACTGCACCCCACCAACAAGGTCCCTAGTTTCTCAGGCAGTAGCACTGTACAGATCCTTGGCAAAACTCTAGGGGAAAAGGTACAGACATCAGTCCCAGCTTTCAGACAAAGGACTGGCCAATCCCTACTCCTAGGACCCCCCCCCCAACCCAACTTATCCTTATCTGCTCATCTCACCAAACAGTGCAAAATAATCATGGGATGGACTCAGCGGAAAAACACTGGCAACATGAACAATGAGAGCAGATCAACCACCCCATGGAGTAATTTGGCAGACACAACTGAAGATCCCATGCATAAACAGATGGCTGAGATGTCAGACACTGAATTCAGAATGTGGATTGCAAATAAGATCAATAAAATAGAGGAAAATTTGAATTTAGAAATTCAGGGAGCATTTCAAAAATTGTCTCAAGAAGTCCAGGAATTCAAAGACAAAATGACCAAAGATTTTGACACACTAAGACAAGAATTTCCAGCCCTCAAAGATCTGAGAACTACAGTAGAATCCCTAAGTAACAGAATGGAGCAAGCAGAAGAAAGGATTTCTGATATTGAAGACAAAGCTTTCGAATGCTCCCAAACCTCCAAACAGGAAGAGAAATGGAGGGCAAAAACGGATCATTCTCTCAGAGAGCTCTGGGATAAGTCAAAGAAAACCAATATTTGCCTTATAGGGATCCCTGAAAGCAACGAAGTATCATCACAAGGCACAGAGTCTCTTCTTCATGAGATTATGAAAGAGAACTTTCAAGACATGCCAAGAGATTCTGAAATTCAGATAGCAGACAGTCTAAGAAGCTCAGCATGACTCAACGCAAATAAGACATCCTCCAGGCACATCATAATTAACTTCACTAAAGTTAATATGAAGGAGAAAATTCTGAAAGCAGCCAGATGGAAGAAAACTATAACCTACAAGGGGAAGAATATTAGAATAACTGCAGATCTCTCGGCTCATAACTTTCAAGCTAGAAGAGGATGGTCATCGACTTTTAATCTCCTAAAACAAAATAACTTTCAACCCAGGAGCCTGTATCCAGCTAAACTGAGTTTCATTTATGATGGAGAAATTAAATACTTTTATGACATCCACATGTTGAAGAAATTTGCTGTAACTAAACCATCTCTCCAGGATATTCTCAAACCTATCCTGCATAATGACCGGTGTAATCCACCACCACAAAAGTAAACTCACTCAGAAACTTTTGATCAAATTCCAACCTCCACAGTGGTGAAAGGATTAAAAGTGTCCACTGGACTTTCAAAAGGATTATTAATATTCTCAATTAATGTGAATGGTTTAAATTGTCCTCTAGGATGCACAGGCTGGCTGCCTGGATACAAAAACTCAGGTCAGATATCTATTGCATAGAAGAATCTCATCTTACCTTAAAAGATAAATGTAGACTCAAGGTGAAGGAATGGTCATCTATATTCCAGGCAAATGGAAAGCAGAAAAAAGAAGGTGTTGCAATCTTATTTGCAGATACAATAAGCTTTAAACCAACCAAAGTAAGGAAGGATAAGGATGGACACTTCCTATTTGTTAAAGGTAATACTCAATATGATGAGATTTCAATTATTAATATTTATGCACCCAACCAGAATACACCTCAATTTATAAGAAAAACTATAACAGACATGAGCAACTTGATTTCCTCCAGCGCCATATTAGTTGGAGATTTTAATACTCCTTTAGCAGTGTTGGATAGATCCTCCAATAAGAAGCTAAGCAAGAAATTTTAGTTTTAAACTTAACCATGCAACATCTGGATTTAACAGACATCTACAGAACATTTCATCCTAATAAAACTGAATACACATCATCAGTCCATGGAACATACTCCAAAATCGATTACATTTTAGGTCCAACCTCAGCAAATTTAAAAGCATAGAAATTAGTCCTTGCATCTTCTCAGAACATCCATCATGGAATAAAAGTTGAACTCAATAACAACAGGATTCTGCATACTCATACAAAAACATGGAAGCTAAATAACCTTATGTTGAACAATAGATGGGTCATAGATGAGATTAAGAAGGAAATTACCAAATTTTTAGAACAAAACTACAATGAAGACACCAATTATCAGAACCTCTGAGATACTGCAAAGGCAGCCCTAAGAGGGAAATTTATAGCACTGCAAGCCTTCCTCAAGAGAATGGAAAGAGGAAGTTAACAACTTAATGAGACATCTCAAGCAACTGGAAAAGGAAGAACATTCCAACCCCAAACACAGCAAAAGAAAAGAAATAACCAAAATCAGAGCAGAATTAAATGAAATTGAAAACAAAAGAATTATACAACTGATCAAAAAATCAAAAAGTTAGGCAGTGCCTGTGGCTCAAGGAGTAGGGTGCCGGACCTATATTCTGGAGGTGGTGGGTTCAAACCCAACCCCAGGCAAAAAAAAAAAAAGAAAGAAAGAAAGAAAACCCACCAAAGAATCAAAAAGTTGGTTCTTTGAAAAGGTCAATAAAATAGACAAAACTTTGGCTAACCTAACCAGGAAAAAAAGAGTAAAATCTTTCATTTCATCAATCAGAAATGGTAAAGATGAAATAACAACAGACTCCTCAGAAATTCAAAAAATCCTTAACAAATACGACAGGAAACTTTACTCTAAGAAATATGAAAATCTGAAGGAAATCAACCAATACTTGGAAGCACACCACCTACCAAGACTTAGCCAGAATGAAGTGGAAATGTTGAACAGGCCTATATCAAGTTCTGAAATAGCATCAACTATACAAGATTTCCCTAAAAAGAAAAGCCCAGGACCAGATTGCTTCACATCAGAATTCTACCAAACCTTTACAGAGGAGCTAGTACCTATATTACTCAACCTTTTCCAAAATATAGAAAAAGAAGGAATACTACCCAACACATTCTATGAAGCAAACATTACCTTGATCCCTAAACCAGGAAAAGACCCAATAAGAAAAGAAAATTATAGACCAATATCACTAATGAATATCGATGCAAAAATATTCAATAAGATCCTAACAAACAGAATCCAACAACACATCAAACAAATTATACACCATGACCAAGTGGGCTTTATCCCAGGATCTCAAGGCTGGTTCGATATATGTAAATCTATAAATGTAATTCAGCACATAAACAAATTAAAAAATAAAGACCATATGATTCTCTCAATTGATGCAGAAAAAGCTTTCGATAATATCCAGCATCCCTTCATGATCAGAACACTTAAGAAAATTGGTATAGAAGGGATATTACTTAAACTGATAGAGGCCATCTACAGCAAACCCACAGCCCATATCGTACTGGATGGAGTTAAATTGAAATCATTTCCACTTAGATCAGGAACCAGGCAAGGATGCCCATTATCTCCATTGCTCTTTAACATTGTAATGGAAGTTTTAGCCATTGCAATCAGGGAAGAAAAGGTGATCAAGGGTATCCATATAGGTCAGAAGAGATTAAAACTTTCACTCTTCTCAGATGACATGCTTGTATATCTGGAAAACACCAGGGATTCTGCTACAAAACATTTACAAGTGATCAAGGAATACAACAATGTCTCAGGCTACAAAATCAACACCCATAAATCTGTAGCCTTTATATATACCAACAATAGCCAAGCTGAAAAAACAGTCAAGGACTCTATTCCTTTCACAGTAGTGCCAAAGAAGATGAAATATTTGGGAGTTACCTAACAAAGGACGTGAAAGATCTCTATAAAGAGAACTGTGAAACTCTAAGAAAAGAAATAGCTGAAAATGTTAACAAATGGAAAAATTTACCATGCTCATGGCTGGGAAGAATCAACATTGTTAAAATGTCTATACTACCCAAAGCAATATATAATTTTAATGCAATTCCTATTAAAGCTCCATTGTTATATTTTAAAGATCTCAAAAAAATAATAATTCGTTTTATATGGAATCAGAAAAAACCTCGAATAACCAAGACATTACTCAGAAATAAAAACAAAGCAGGAGGAATCACGCTACCAGACCTGAGACTCTACTATAAATCGATAGTGATCAAAACAGCGTGGTACTGGCACAAAAACAGAGAGATAGATGTTTGGGACAGAATAGAGAACCAAGAGATGAATCCAGCTACTTACCACTACTTGATGTTTGACAAGCCAATTAAAAACATTCAGTGGGGAAAAGACTCCCTATTTAACAAATGGTGCTGGGTGAACTGGCTGGCAATCTTTAGAAGACTAAAACTGGACCCACACCTCTCACCATTAACTAAGGTAGACTCTCACTGGATTAAAGATTTAAACTTAAGACAGGAAACTATCAAAATATTAGAAGAAAGTGCAGGGGAAACTCTTAAAGGACTTGTCCTGGGTGAATATTTTATGAGGAGGACTCCCCAGGCAATTGAAGCAGTATCAAAATACAAAACTGGGACCTGATCAAACTAAAAAGCTTCTGTACAGCTAAGAACATAGT